>CP135555.1:6303224-6316329 GCA_032402905.1 Khaya senegalensis | reverse complement strand
ATTTATTATTAATGAATAATTTTTTATTTTATTAATTAAATAATTTTAAAATAATAATTATATTAATATAATAAAATTATTTTATATAATTTTTTTTAAAAAAATATAAAAATATAAATTTTATATTTTAGTATTAATTATATTATAAAAATAATAAAATAAAACATAATTTATGTTCTTTCGAAAACGTCATAATCAACTCAATCAAATCAAAAAGAAATTTACAAGAAGAAATAATTAGGGGAGTCAGACATAGAAAGAAAGGACAAGAAGAATAGCAGTGGGTGGATAATTCAATCCTCGTAACCAAACAAGCAGAAGCTAAAAAGGAGTGACAGTAAAGAAAGCAGGATGTCATAGTTACAAAATCAAAGTGGATATGGTTCGTTGAAACGAATGAATAATACAAAACCGAAGTGTTTGACTCTGACCGACGACAACCAATCATATATCATACATCATCCATTTTACTTTAATCTTACACGTGGCAGCTGAAAATTTTAAATTGAGTTGTACTTTCTTTGTAATTTCATAGTTTTCTACGCACACGTGTATGAATTTGTATTACGAATAATATTAACATTAATTTTTTTTTTTAGTATTTAAAAGTAAATAATTATTTAAATAAAAATTTAAAGTTAATAAATATAAAAAATAAAAATAAAAAAAATTAATTGGCACCGGGGGTTAAAAGAAAAGTGACAAAATTGGCTTCTTAGGTTGGGAAAACAGCTATCAACGAACTGAAGTACAGAGGAGAAGGAGAGCCAATAAAAGAAAAAACGTGTGGAATTAGGAATCTGAGCTGGCTCTGGTGCCATAAACCAACAAAATTCCCAAAAATTACTATTCCCTGCCCTTGGTATAAATACCCAGAAGCTTGGCCTCTCAAAATCAAATCTCCCACCAAACTCTTTTGCATACGAAATAGCCTAGAAAGTACAAAACCCTGAAGTTCATTGAATAATAACAACAAACACCTCATCCACCAGACGACGACTCTTCTGTTCTGTTCTGTTCTTCTATGTATCAGCAGCCAGACATCAACTCGTTCTCCATGACTCAGTCCGCCGCTCACTGGAATCGCTCCGAGGATAAGCTATTCGAGGAGGCGCTTGTTTTGTTTCCCGAGGAATCTCCCGATCGGTGGCTGAAGATTGCCGGCAAGCTTCCGGGTAAGTCGCCGATTGACGTGAGGGATCACTACGAAGCGCTTGTGCATGATGTATTTGAGATTGACTCTGGCCGAGTTGAGTTGCCTACTTATGCTGATGAGGCGGATTGGGACTCGCCGGGTCAGATCTCGTTTGCGCCCAAGCAAAAACACGGGGAGCCGGAGAGGAAGAAGGGCACACCTTGGACAGAGGAAGAACACAGGTATGTAGTATTTTGTTTCTAAGTTCTTTTTTGATTTTCGAATTTTACAAAATGATGATTTGGGGGTTTGAATGAAAATTTTCTTGATTCTTAATTGTGAATGATTTTTTGTAGTTTGTTAATTTGAAAATTAATAACGCGTAACTAAGGGAATGAACTAAACAGAGCAGAGTACAGCTCATCAAATGTTTTCTTTTCTCTATTTTCACCTGACTTCTAGATCTCTGTTGACCAGAGTTTGTTTCCTGAGTAGGAAAACGATAGAAACGGGATTTTCATTTCAATGTTTTGTGTTGTCTTTTCCTGTTATAGAACTGTAAATTGAAAAAGTTAGATGACTTAAAATGATGAAGACAATTAAGCAAGATAATTGTTTTTGTTTATTAATTTCAATTTCTATACCATTTTATTTAATCAAATGGTTTATATGTGATACTTCGATTTCATAACCCATATGCTGGTTTTGTGGGTGGTTGGATGCTGCATTTGGTAAAAATTAATTCTAATATGATTGTGGAAATGCTGTTTGGTGTGTGTTGAGGTTATTTGCTTAACTCTATTCCATGTTTTTCTTTGAATTTTGAATTAATTTAAAACCCTAATAAATCATGCCAAGCTGAGAGTATATTCTGATATTCATTTTTTTTTTATTAAGATTATTCAGGTCATAAAGTTTTAGGTTTACTTGTGTTTTGTCTTTTATAATTAAATAGAAGTCTGCTATATTCTTATATTTCAACAGTTCTTTTTCCAACAAACATATGGTATGAGTGTCTTGAATGCTGCAGTGTACTGTTTACACCAATAAGCAGTTGCTGAATGTTATTTAAAATTTATACATCGTTTATACTATTATGAAGTTTGGTTAGCTGATCAAGTTTTATGGAGTCAGACACTAAGTTTAAGCTTTTAGTTTGAAAACAAAATTCCTTCGTTTGAATATTTTTGTTTGAAGAGACCAAATGTTCGTTCTATTCAATAAACATCATGTAATGCAAAGTGCGAATTAGATCTTTTTAGGTTGCCTTATTGAATCGATCAATTTAATTGGGTTTCTTGCCAGATCATTGTTAACATTACTTTCTTGTTTTTATGGTAGAATTTCCTTGGTATTGCATGTTGCTTTACTATTTCTTACAGATAACAAATACATGCATGCAATGGTAGTAGGTATTTATGAATGGATGATCAAGTTATTGCCAAAATATATTCTTGTTCTGTACTGGATGCTTATCTTCAGCTGGTGTTACAACAGGTTATTTCTAATTGGACTAAGTAAATTCGGCAAGGGTGATTGGAGAAGTATTTCGAGAAATGTAGTGGTGACAAGAACACCAACTCAGGTAGCTAGTCATGCCCAGAAGTATTTCCTTCGCCAAAGTAACGGCGGGAAAAGGGAGAGGAAAAGGTCAAGTATCCATGACATTACCACAGTGGATAACAATGCAGTGGCAATGCCTGTTGACCAGAACTGGATTCCTTCCCCAGGAGGTCAAGTTCAGCAACAGCCATCCGCATTGCAACAGTTTCCTCCACCAAGCCAGTTTCCTGGTCAAGGAGGCTCGTTGGGGTATCAAAACTATGGTTTTCCTATGTAAAGATGCATGGTAGTAGCACACTGTATATAAACAAGGGGTATGGATGCAGTTATCCAATTTGTAAAGTTTTATGTTTATTTTAGCCGATAGGGGATCAGGAGGAGCATTGTGAAGTAAAGTTTACAGTCTAGGTGGTGTTTTAGTCATTTGTGAAGAGTAAAGAAACTAATTGGTGAACCGAATGGGGGGAATTATGTATGGAAGTTTAAGAATGAATTTGACAGTGATAGGGAGATAGCAAATTTTTTCATATTCATTTTAGTACTGTTACCTACCTTGTTGGTGCGTTAGCCTCTTGTTTGATCAAATTATGTTCTCAGTTATATGCATGGAGTATTTACCGTTCTCAAACTTTCCACAGGTTGTCTGTGGTTGCTAGTTGGGAGTATTGACTTAAATTTCCGACCATTTTGGTAATCTGGTCAATCAAATTGTTGGATTCTGAATATTATGTTGGTTCTCCACTGTGGGGCTACTACACATTGAGCTGTAAAATTCTGCAGAAGCTGTTAGTACATTGCCCGTGACCTTTTTTCTTCTCCTTTTCTTTCTCCATACCCCAAAAAGAAACAAAAGTGTCTGTCCTGATAATTGTTCTTGTATGATTTGTAAAGTAAACATTTTATTTTTATTTTTATTTTTCTATGAATAATATGAAGATCACCAGTATTGGTTTCAATTAAAATGGAAGGGCAACTTTGGTCATATGAAGTGTAACTGCTGAAACAAGGGATTTATTTGCAAATACAACAAAATACAAGCCCCATGTTGAGACAAGTAGTGTCTGTTGATGGCTGAACTGAAATTACAAGTCACTCCCTCGCCTGCAGTCAACAAATGCACTAACACACCCTTTTATGTACAAATACAAAATAAATACCTAATAATATAACAAAGAGATAATTTATTTACCAACATTTTTCACATCACTAAATAATAAAAAATATGCAATAAGTTTTTTTAATTTGATATTATTTATAAAACCAGTATTTTTACAACTAAGGTCGATATATCACAAGGCTTATGCTTTGGGCTCATGCTATGCTTGTTAATGAAAATTGATTGGCATCAAGTGTCATGAAGAAAGTTCATCCAATGAAGAACAAATGGTCCTTTCAAGAACGAACATGAAATACACCTTTAAAATATCACAACTGAATCACTTGCAACCGATACAAGTAGCACTTTTCATTCTAGTTTTGATGTTTGTGGATTATTATTGTATTTATTCTTTACAAATATAAGTTTACATTAAGAAATGACTATTTATTATATATAAACTTGAAATGTTGGAGGAAAGCAAAATAATAATATGTTTAATTTTATAAATAGTAAACAATAATTTAAATAGTTTAAGTATTTGTTTATTGAAATTTTTTATTATTTAATAAAAAAATATATCAGAATCATCAATCAATCAATGTAATTATCGTGGTTGCGGAATTAATAGAACTAAAATTTTAGTTTATTTTTATTAAATTTTTTTTACTTTCGTTTAACAAAAAATTATTAAAATTTTATTACAATGTTATAAAGATAAAGAGTAAATATAAGTTATTTTTATTATTTAATAATTAGTTTAAAACGATTTCGTATTTAATCAACCTTAGTAATCTAAAATAACATGTTTATAAAAAATTGTAATTGTATTATATCATATTTAATGGGACACAATTATTAATATATTTATAATTAACTTGTTAATAATTTATAATCATAGAGCCACAAATTTTGGATGTTCTTGTTGGACTCACATTCTAAAAATAAACATATAATTTGAGGGGTAAGTTAAGGGATCTTCACCTCCATCGTATGTTTGATTTATAATAAACTTGTTTGTTATAATATTTTAGTTTTATCGCATTAAAAATTATAATAAAAAATTTAAAAATTATAATAAAAGAATTAAAAATTATAGATAGAATAATGAGATATGTTTTGTTTTATTTAATTACATTTATCACAAGTACTTAATTTACAAAATATTATGACAAAACAGTGTGTGAACAATACAATTACAGTATAATTTTTTTTAAAATATTTAAAATATAATAAATTAAAATTAATTAAAATAAATTTTAATATTCGAATAAAATTATATAAAAAATGTAGAAATCTTTATATGAAAAAAAAATCATGCTATTGTAACATGATAAATTTTATTGAAATTCATTATTTTTATTAATTATATTTAATATTGTGATTATGAGTTTAAAGAGAAATCTCAACAATTATTGTTATTAATTTTGAAATTATTGGATTACAACATTATTTCAAACAACATTTTTAAAACCTGAGAAAACAACAACAGTAGTAGTGCACAGATAGCTCCAGTTTAAGCCTTGGCCGAAAGACCTGCCTCGATCTTCTCAATGGTCGCAACATCAGTTTTGAAGGCCGTCGCAAGTATGTTACTGTCAATGCCGGTAGTAAACACGTTCAGAGGAACTGACACGGTANTTGAAATGTTGGAGGAAACCATAAAATAATGTGCATGTTGATTATCAATAAATAATAGTTTGATAATTTAAATTAATTAGGTTACCCAAATTTTTTGCACCCAGTGGTAAAGAAATATATCGAAAATCATTTATCATCAATGTGTTGGTTGCCGTTGTTGCATTATTTGGAATTAACAGAACAAAAAATTAGCAACAATGTTTTCGTTGTCGGTTATTACATTATTTTAAATTAATGGAATAAAAAAAACTAACTTATTATTTTTAAAATTATTTTGTTATTATTTAATACAAATTTATTTAATATTTTATTATATTATTTTAAATATAGTGCGGCTAGTAATTAATTTTACTTGTTAATAATCGTATATTGTAAATATTATTAAAATATTGCATGTTTGTCAGCTTTGTTATCCAAGAATTATTGTTCTAAAAAAATATAATTGTATTTTTATGTTATTTAATTAAATTAATATTAAATATTTACAATTTATAATTAATCCATTCACTAATTTATAAGTATAAGATTTTGTACAATCTTAATTGATTCACTTCTCTAAAATAATATTTATAGGGTAAGATTATAATATTTTTTTTTTATAATTTTATTCTATCTTTTTGTTGTAATCTTCAACTTGTTTATTATAATAACTAATTTTATCGTTACAATTTTTTTATTTTTTGTTGTATTAAAAATTAAAACAAATGAGTTGAAAATTATAATAAAATGAAATATATGTTACTTTATGCTATTTAATTACACTAATATCAGCAATTTATTCATTTATAATTCACTATCCACTCATTTATACAAGTGTAAAGCCACAACAAATAGGTGTTAATTTGTTGGATTAAGATCCTTTTTTTTTTAATTCTTAACTTTTAAATTAATAATAAATAATTTAAATTATATCTTAATTTTTATTATAAATTAATTTAATATTTTATAATATAAATTAAAAATATTAAAATATAATTTAAAGCGTTCATTACTATTTATATTATGTGTCACAATATATTAAAATTAAGAATAAATAAGATGAACAAAGGATTCTAATTTTAGTTGAATTCACTCTTATAAAAGCATACAAAGTTTTTAAATTTTTTTAAAATATATATATTCTTTTTTAACTTTTTTTTTCATATTTTTCAATGTTTTTCATCATTTTTTTCAACAAATACTTAATTCACAAAACATCGTGTAAACATAATAAATAAAAAATAATATAATATAAACAGTAAAATTATAATATATTTTTTAAAAAAATTATATTTAAAATATAATAAATAAAAAAAAGATTAAAAATTTATTTAAGTAATCATACATAATTATTTATAAAAAATTGCAAAAACCTCTCTCTCTATATAAAACATGTTATTGTAACATGATAAATTTAATTGAAATTTATTATTTTATTAATTATTTTAAGACCGTCCATAATTCAACAACTACCATCAATTTTGACAGTCAATTATTCCATTTCAAACAACGTTTTGCAGTACGCAGACAGCTTCACTTTAAGCCTTGACCGAAAGACCTGCCTCCATCTTCTCAATAGTCGGGACATCAGTTTTGAAAGCCTTCGCAAGTACGTTACTATCAATGCCGGTAGCAAACACGCTCAGAGGAACCGACACGGTGCCGGCGTTAGCGCTTCCGAAGGCGGAGATGGCATACGCCGCTTCTTGTTTGTCACTGTTGAACTGGTAATGCACCAGTCCCTTTGGAAACACAAACATGTCACCCAGTTTCAAAGTCTGTGTATAAAGCTTGTTTGTCGTGTCGACGAATCCGACTTCAAGGCTTCCGCCGCCGACGAGGAATAGAAGTTCGGCTGAACGCGGATGCGTGTGAGGTGGGTTAACGCCTTGCGGCGGGAACTCTAAGACGGCGTAGGAGACGCTCTGGCCGTTTAAAGCTGGAAACTCCTTCATGCCAGCTTTTATGACCGTGAAGTTTTGTGGGTCGTCGTCAGAGTTAATAACGCTGCGCATGCCAGTGAAGGTGAAGAAATTTCCGTCTATAGGTCCGTTGGAAAAATTGCTGGGGACGATGAAGTCAGTGAGGATGTCTGGATCACCCGCCATTGCCATTGTGATTAAGAGAAAGAAAGGGATTGATTTCAAGAAATTGGAAGCCATATCCAATAGATTAAACAATTCAGATAACGTGATCCGAGAGAAGTGAAGTTAAGCTTTTGGTGTTGGATAATGCAAGCGTTGAGCACAATTTTATAGTTGGAGCAGCTTTCATGGCCGGTTGTTGGGCTGAAGATTATTACAAGGTTTGTTCTTGTTTACAGAATTTCGAACAATAACATGACACAAGTCCAGAATGAAGTGTAGATACATGGGAATATGTTGGCATAGTTTATGACTGCACAAGGTTTGCTACAAATATAATGCAAGGAAATAGCATGCTTATGTTATATATATATATATATATTAGCTGTATTGATAATACCTAAATATATATATATATATTATTCAAACAAGTAGTTTTCCAATCGTGGGGTTTTTTTATTTTTTCCCTGTTTATGGTGTTTGATTTGGTTGTCGTCTCCTTTCGGAGGAGTTTGTGTTTTGCTGTTCCTTGAGAAAAACATGAGACATTTTTCATGTAACAAAAGGTCAAAGTGGTCAAAGTCCAATTGCATAAACTTATGGACTAATTACATACAGGTTCCTAACTCTTTATGTCTGTTGCAAATTGGAACATAGTTTGTTCATATGTAACCAATACGATGTTGATTCTTTTGAGATGACAAAATTGGACTATTTTATCAAAATTTGTGAAGTATGTACGTAGTTTAACACGAATGGGGTTCTTATAATGCTATTTCAATATAATTTAAATACATGTTTATTACAAAATGATTGAATTGCAGTCTCTTGTTTGTGAAAAATATTATTACTTTTGAAAGGGAGGATGTCGAAATTCTATTGGCGACGTTGATTAAAGATGTCTTATTATTTCTGCTGTGTATTCATCCCTTTGTCTTGTTTGTGTACAAATCCAAGAGGAGAGCCTGCATTTTATGAGGATGGAAACAAGCATATCCTGCCAAGACTCGCAATTTCCTTTCATTTGCATATCAAAATGGTTTATTCTTTTGCCTTTTACGGTACTCCTCGTAACCTTCTTTACAGCATTATTTCTATTCATGCTTCGAGCAGAGGCCTTTGTGCTGAATCGCCATTGATGATGACTTCAGAGATTCCACAGCTTGAAGAGGAACACCCTGGCATTGAGAAATGAAGAACTGCTATTCTGGATAAGATTTTATGAGCATAAACCACTCAATATATGAATAATAACACCGTGGATAACTCCAAAGCACGTTTCTGATTGACATGCACTAATTCATGTTGTGGGAATTTGCTCGAACATCAGTTTTCCGTAAATTGATTAAAACCACAAGCTTTCAATCCAAAATTTAAGCTACACAGATAATAAATTTGTAATTCAATGCTTGTCAAGAGCTCAAATAACAAATAACTCTTACGCACTCAGACTTTTTGATACTGTTGCATAGCTGTTCTATATTCCATTTCTTTACGAGCATACTGCAAATTTTGACAGCTGAACGAAGACCAACATAATTTCTATCAATCATGGCAATATATCAGTTAAATACACAAATTCCAGATAGAATTGTGACGGTTGGTTGACAGGCATGAACCAACAGTAGAGCTCATGCTTGAATCATTGTTGACTCTGAATAGCTGAACCACTTATCAGCAGTAAATATCAGCAATGCAACTAAAAATCAAGGGTCCCCGTCTTGGAGGATCCAGAACAACTACCAGATGTGCCATAAGAAGTTCCACTTGAACCATCAACAGGGGCTTGGTTTAGGCATTCCAAAACCAAGAACCTCCGTTTGTGCAACTTTAATGAGAATGTTGTTGCCTCGAGTATTACAGGAACCTGATGAAAAGTTAATCAATAAGTAAAAATTATCCAGACGAAAAATACAACAAAGCAGGCATTTTGTATCATCTAGGTTTTCCTTATAGGTACAAGCAGCAGTAGGGCTAATGTAAGATTTGGATGAAGCACAATTTCTGCTACCTGTGTATTCATACGCGCTACTTTGTGTACATTAAGAAGACCAACCATGTCCTGGTAACCGGAAAGCAGTTTTGCCAATTCCTTGTCCTCATCTGCAAGAAGTATTTGTTTAAAAGTTTAAATAAACAAGGTCATCAATGCAGTAATAGCACTAAAAAGATGAAAACATACCTGGAATAGCTGCAACAGAAAGCAAAGTGTCTGCCATGTGCTGCCATCTTTTTATGGTAGAAAGCGAAAGAAGAGAAGGAGGAAAGGTTATAACAGCCACTGCATTTGAAGATCGTAGCATACCCTTCAGAGATTTAATGAACAAAAGCATATCCCAGTCCTGCAAAAAGTAATATGCAGACAGCAGTTAAAAACAAAATTATCAAATTCATTGCAGGATTGCCTACAAAATGACAAGGAGCAAAAGACAGAAGCCACTGCTTCAAATAAACATTTCCAAAGAGGAAAAGAGTACAAGAAAATCAAGGGAAGTAAATAAAAAATGAGGCTATAAACCAGAGGTTTAAGGTGATTAAGACCTTCAGAGCAAAGTGTAATTGCCACTGACCCTGTTGAAATGTTCGCATTGTGGAGCACAGAATGACTGAATGGCTATACGACCAGCCAATGAACTGCTTCCATCATTTCTGGGGATACAACAAAAAGACGTCAATGCTATCAGATGTCTTTGATAGGGAAAAAAGAGAAAGGAGAAAGAGAGAGAGAGAAGAATAAATATAACCATCTAAAAAACCAGCATCGTATGTAGCAGTTCTGCCATAATATAGTCTTAATTAAACAACCAAGCTAGGTCAGGAGGCTTTACATACTAGATAAAGATATTAAGATGAAACAAAACAAACTTAGAAGCAAGCTTAAATGTGGATTGACTATTTAGGAGTTATAATTATGATCAAGATACTTAAGTCCATATCAAAACTCAAAATCTGTACTCCGATCTGAAGGACAGTGTTTTATCACGTAAAAGAAGGCATTGTCACACTGAAATGAGATCAGCACTTGTTCAAGAAAACATTGTTTCTAAACTCTGATGCAACTTAAGTATCTTAACATTTCTTGTTTAATAGTTTTTCAACAACATAGCAAAACATTCTGTCAACTGTCACCACTACAACAACATTATCTATTATATCCACCACTCTATTCAATTCCTTGTAACATCACTTGAAATATGGCATATTCCACAAATAAAAAATTCAAATTCCATGTGGTTTGAAAATTCAACTACACATTTCAATTAATAGGAATTTGGACATGATCTGCTGGATCCCATGCCCTATAATCACTCTACCCCTCTCCTCATTTATGTAGAAACCAAGACGAAGTAGCTAGATTGGCTATCTGAGATCAGAGGTGTGTTTACTCATGCCTACATGACTGATTCATGTACGCGTGCGTAATTTGCAGTAAAAGACATTAATAGTCACAGTCACAGAGGTATCTCATCAGGGAAGCATGTAGCAATACCTTTGAAATTGAGCTAAAAATGTGGCACAACGGTCCTGAAGAGCAGCAAGATTGTTAGAATCATGGATGCCAAAACAATCTACACGTTGCCCTGTAAGATAGTGCCTCTCCAGTGGCTTCCGCAAGTCAAACTCATTGCAGTAATCTTGCTTATTATCTGCATCACTATAACATAATAAGTTTCCCCCATGTATGCATTTTGCAAGCATAAGATCAAGATGTTTTTTTATGATGTCAAATGCGGAAAAAGGCATCATCTACTTTGCTTTTGTGGTCCATAAAACAGATTTTAGTACATCAGTGGCTCCTAAATTCAGAAATGCTTAACATTAAGATTGTATCCGTATAATCCCTCTCTTATACTGCTCAGTGGAACAAGCAACGAGTAATGGCTTTTACACTACATTGTAAACAACTCCCAGGTAAGCAGTTAGTACATTATTTTCTTAATCTGAAGCAATAAGGGAATAGCAATAAAGCCATCTTTAATTTCCATAAAGTTACTGCTGTAAAGTTTCTTAAATTTTGTAGTAAAACATTTATTTATTTTTATTTACTTGCTTGTTTTGGCTTGGAAGTGGCAGTCTAGCTCTAACGAGAATATATATATATATATATATATATACACACACACACTCCACAAATTGAACCAAATTTCAGCATTGGCATTTTATGAGAAAATAAAAAGAAAATATGATTTCAACAAGCTAACCTCTGTGACTATCAAAGTTTGGCTGATGATCACCCATATACTTCTTGTACTGCCAAGCGATCCTCAACCCCTTCTCCTACAATTTGTTGAAAAAAAAAACATTAGTATTTTTTATCTTACCCCAAACAGAACAAGTAAACCAATAACAAGATGAAGGAGTTGATGAAGAAGGCACCTGTTCTGGATTACGATCATGGGATTTATCATCTTTGGATGAGGTAGGACTAGGCAAAGTACCCAAGAAACTTCTGGGGTCCTTGGATGGACTGGCATAAAGAAGAGGTTGGTTGTGAACAAGACCTTGAGACATAAAATTCCTCAACAAAAGCATGTGATGAGGTGCTTCTGCATCTTCCATCACCATCACAAGACTTCCCAGAGGAAACCCGCCACCAAGTATCTCTAAACATCAGCAACGCAATATACAAAACAGTCAGCAAATGGATAATTATACAAAATTATTAGAAAGAAATCGAGAAAAGAAAATGCAGAAGATTACTGTCAAGATCAGGAATTCCAGATGAGACGAATGTAGTGCCATTAGGACCACATTTAATTCCAGGTGTTTGAGATGAGGGAACAGTCGATATGTTGCGAGAGAAGCTGCTTAACCGAGGCTTCGTGGCCGCCATGACAGCATCAACAGAGGGCAAATTTGACTTGGCCGATAAACTTCTAATAGCCTGATTAAAGAAAATTGAAGTTATAAACACTATGATAGCAACAAGCTTAGTGCTTTCAAATATGAACAAACAAGAGCAAGAAACTTAAAAGTTGTTACTGATCATGTGGTTTTTTAATCCAAGCAACCATTAACAACAGAGGACACTCAATTATACGAATAACATTGCGGCATGATTGAACAGACTTGGGTTTTTTCTTAAAAGAGAGGTAACACTTTGCTCTGTTTATGCCATATTAGAACAAAGTAAAGCGAAATTTGATCGCCATAGCACTTTTCATTTCGATTAATCCGTCATTTATACCTCCTTGACATTTCATCGAGCACTTGACGTGCAACGCAAACCACTTTTATACCACAACCATAACCTTGTAAAAGAACCAGCCGAGAGAAACCAAAAAATTCCGTCTCCCACAGTTTTTCTTAGCAACCAAACAGAGGGTTAAGCAGTCTCACCTTGGTTTAGGTTAAAGTAGAAAGATTGTCAGCAAACCCCCTAGCTACAACTCTGGACCAGCAAGCAGCTTACGTTTCCCTTCGCAGTTTGTGTTAAAAGCCCATATGAGCTGCCAAGTGAATTTACAAAGCGCAGCGTTTAAAGAATTCAACAGGCATTTCCCTTTCCCGCGGTATAAACGACACCGTCTTCTTTCATGGACTAGAATTAGAATTAGAATTAGAATTAGAATTAGAACGAGTTATTCTTGTTTCTTCACCGTTGAC
>CP135555.1:6211316-6302923 GCA_032402905.1 Khaya senegalensis | reverse complement strand
AAGCCAACATCTGTTTCTCAGCCCTCAAGAATGAGCATTTTAGATGTTTTCAACTATATTTTTTCAAGTAAATATGATAATATAATTATGATATATATTATTATTTTATTAAAAATTAAAAGATAATTATAATCCCTTAATCAAATGCAACATGGTAAATATGTGCTCTTGGTCAAACACTTTCTACAAGAAACACAATCCAAATATTTGTTTTTCAATGAGAGAAAATCTAATTTCACAAACTAAACTAGAGATATTTGCAATATAAATTATAATATTATCATATTTACTTGAAAAAATATAGTTGAAAACATCTAAAATGCTCATTCTTGAGGGCTGAGAAACAGATGTTGGCTTTGTGTGTAGAAGGCTGCCATGATTGAAGAAATGTATATAGGGTAAGGAGTTGGTAGTTCACTATCTTTGTTGCAAGCAGGCCAATGAAATGATATGTGGCAATGGAAACTACAAGAAGAGGCAAGTTTAATTGTAAAAGCCACAATGTTCTTGTTGGTCATTGTAACAAAGTTTAACAACACAACCCTATAAATACTTGGCTTTGCCTTTGTTTTCCAACAGGACTCCATCCATATCTTAAGTTCTTAGCATTCATTCGGCTCTAGCAGAATAGCAACCGTGGCCCAAATATCTTCAAGTCCCTCATTTTCCTGCTAATAGCTGCAGTGGTCACAGCAAGTGATCCGGACATCGTCACCGACTTTGTCGTCCCTGTCAATTCTTCTACCGGCACTGTTGATGGAAATTTCTTCACCTTCAACGGACTAGGCAGTGTACTTGAAGATGATGACCCAACAACCTTCAAGGTGACGAAAGCCAGCATGGTAGAGTTCCCAGCTCTCAACGGCCAGAGCGTCTCCTTCGCCGTGCTTCAGTTCCCTGCCGGAGCTGTCGATCCTCCTCATACTCACCCACGTTCAGCCGAGCTCCTTTTCGTTGTTGATGGAAGTCTCGAGGTGGGATTCATCGACACAACGAACAAACTATCCACGCAAACTCTTCAGCTTGGGGGACATGTTTGTGGTTTCCGAAAGAATTGGTGCATTTCCAGTATAATTCCAAGGGCGATAAACTTGCCACCGCTATCTCTGCCTTCGGTAGTGCTAGTGCAGGAACTGCTTCAGTCCCTGCAACTGTGTTCACTTCCGGCATTGATGAAAACATTCTTGCCAAAGCTTTCAAAACTGATGTTGCTACCGTTAAGAAAATCAAGGAAGGTTGGGCAGCCAAGAAATAGAAATAAGAAAATCAAGGAAGGTTGGGCTGCCAAGAAATAGAATTCGATGCATCACTTGCTACGATGATGCATCACTTGCTACGATGGCTACGGTTCATAGTTGACAATTGATGATGCCTTAGACTTGATTCTCACTGCTATCCACTACATTTTGTTAATGGGTTGCTGTGTTATAAAATCAAATGTCTGTGATAACTTAGCAGTCATTGCTATTATTCATTGATATATTGTGATGAATAAGGGAAGTCTAGAAAGAAAATTGTATTATTTTTATTTTTAAAAATATCATAACATTCAACATCAGGGTTTATAATGCTACAGCCAACAGCAACAAGTCGAGCAGACAGAAATTATACGTAAAGGGTTGGGAAATATAGATCTTATTCAATTCAGGTCAGAAATTTTTCTACATCACAAACCACTGGTGGGTACATTAGCAACAGTAAATATGTCATGACACCCGCTAAAGCAGACAGAATGAACTATCCACGAAGAACGAGAGAAAGTGCAGAAAACAACAATTTTCAGTACAACATACAGGCATGGGGCCATCTCTATGGCTTTTCAGGAGAGATATCAACATCGACCATGATTTTGTACAAAAGACCAAATCTCACCAGGAGTCATACATTTATTTCTCACAATTATTCAAGCACAAAGTGTCGCGATGTATCAGAAGTCGGATTCATTCCTTATGCTACTCTTCAGTTTTCTGCCAAAAGAGAAGAAAACATTTAGGTAAGTGAACTGAAACTTCCCCCGGAGTCAGATTAGCCGTGGATTACATGTTTGCGACTCCATTAAGTGATACAAGTCCAACTTCACAGGTAGCACAAGTTTATATCCACACCAATGAACTTTCACATACATTAAAACAGATGTGAGTAAAAAAAATCATGTCACTTTGACTAGAAACTGAGGAAATGGAAATGTGACCCACTCAGAGTCCACCAATTAAGTTTAAGTGGCAATATCAAGAAACTATGCCAGTGGGAGTTAAAAGTCACATGAGAGGTTCAGGTCATTTAAGTGTCAAAATTCAAAAAGACAGCAAGATGGTGAGTGTCATCTCTACCCATCCCAGCCTTCCCATCTATCCATATATGTCTCTCAGTGATGTATTGCATTACAACAAATTATTGTTTGTAATAATGATATATTATTTTTAGAAACAAAACTGTCATTTTAAGCATCTATGTACATTTAAAACTCAATCTTGCATTAAAAATGCACTCCTGAAGCTAATATCCAAGCTTACAGCACACAGTAGTATCATAGGATAGTACAATAGATTTTCATCTGATCACAGCAGGAAAAAAAAAAATTTTCCCCAGAAAAAAAATCAAATGGAGAATTCCTGAAAAAGGAACTTTCAACTAGCTTGGTATTCTTTGCAAAACATTTTTTATCTCCTTGGTTAATTTATCAAATCAATCAACCACACAACCATGTGGGGTGAGAAGGCTGGCTTCTACAGAACTGAATCTATCCTCATCATGTTTCAGATTGCAAAACCCTGAACTAAAACTAGTCTAGTGGGCCAGCTTGGCATAGCTACTTGTGTTAACGTGGCTGCTGCATCTTCTTTATCCCTCAAAGAAGCGTATAAATAAAAAGAATAACCAGCAGAGATATGCTCAACTGAACATATCTTGAATACTTGACTTTATAAAGTCTTACCATCTTGCATTTTCAACTAGCAAACACAAGCCCAAGTCATTTTTATCACATACCTATTCATGATTCTGCTGGGTCTTTTCTTTGTTTCAGAAATAGATTTGTATGCTGGACTTCGAAATTTCAGGGTACCGTCAAAGACCGTTATAAAATCTTTTCTCCCTGAAATTCTATCCATACTAAATGAACATGAACTGTAGCAAGTCCACTTTATCGTGTGTAATATGGATATTCAGATTAGCATAGAGATGTTTCACAAATATTAGAAAGAAAGAATGGTTAAATTTTTGATGTTTTGATTTTATCATTTTGATCCTGTGTGTGCAGAAAATGAGAAGACTAAAACAGACCATAGTTTTAAATCTTGAGACAACTCAACTCAATGTACACAAAATGAAGTAGAAACTGTACATACCTTATCAGCACTCTCCTTCTCTTTCTGCATTTTTTCTTTCTCAGCTTTCTGCTTCTGTTTCTCCAACCTCTCCCTCTCCATTTTCTGCACATACAAAATCAAAGTCTTTAAATTGCACATCTAATGCACAGGGAATAAATAATAAGAAAGAAGTATATCCAGAGTAGGAACCCCTCGGTTTAAAGTGAATGGACCTTAATAAGTCATCTTAGTCAATCCACTAACCTGCATAAGCCTAGTCCATTCGTTCCAGACTATCATCTTACTTACTATCTTGTCTTTAATGTCTTAGAAGGACCATGTGACTTTGTACAAAGTTTGTTGATTTATCAGTACATGTGCAAAGAATGGCAGCTGACATTCTGGGGTTATTTTACAATGTGACCTCTTTTAATTCATTGTAGAAGTTTTTCTATCATTATTTCCTTTGAATTATTCCAGGCTCTAACCAAAAACAACTCTTTCATCGTTCCAACTTCAATCTTTTCTTCATTTTTGCTACAATCTTCTGTTTTATTGCTAAATATTCATCTTAAACCCTCATTTCTTTCAACTAGCTTTAGAAGGTAGCATCTCTTCAATGGATATGATCAGTTTTATGTTCAATTTGAATAATTTACATGCTGCACTGCAATCACTGACAAAAACAGATTGAAATGGCTTAAGAAACCTGAGAAACAAGAAGAGCATAAAGAAAAACAATCATGATGCAAACCGGTCACACACAATTTTCCAAGTCCAAGAAAAACATTACAGGAATTGAATAAATAAAGAAAATAAAACTCCATTTTATAATTTATTCACATTAATTATCAACAAGCAAACAGATCTCTATTCAATGCGGGGAGTGTGCGTGCGTGTGTATGAAACATAGTACAAAATTAGATAGTAGAGAACCATCAAATCAACCTCTCTTGAATATCATAGAAACTTGACACTAAATCATTTCACCTTTTCACGGGTTAAATTAGATAGTAGAGAGAAATAATAATTTTGATTTTCTCACAAACAGAGTGAATGGACCACTCGATATTCATGATTCTTCTTCTCTGACAATTTCTCAGCAACCAAACGGAAAGTCATCAATACCAAATAACAGATTTAGACATATAAAGAAATATATACAGAAAATATATCAACCAAAAAAGAAGTTCCTATATCAGGAACAAAAGCGCGAAATCTCAGTTGAACTAGCAAAACCTAAGCTCGTCTTAAAGTTAATATCGTAAATCGAACACAGTTGATGCGCAATAAAAGTACTTATCTTCTGTTCTCATTTTTCATGTTTACATGTTTTCTCGAGAACCAAACAGAAGAGAGAAGTGATTCGGAAACCTGTATGTAAACGTTCTCAGCAGCACGTTCCTCCTCGCTCAAGATACGACCTTTGCTATCGCTGAAGTAACGAGTAGCTCCCCGAGAAGACTCCATCGAGCGCGTCAAGCTGAGTCGGAGCATCGAAGATCTCATAGCCATTTGACTTTAGTTACTGTGTCTGCTTGTGCTTATGCCGTTCGAACAATTGCGTCGCTCTCACTCACTCTACTGATAAAATATGCGTGTCCATATATAGAACGAAGCTCCTAGAATCCTCTGTTTTAAACTGTGAGCGGGTCAAGTCGGATCGAGTTTAAGATAAAAAACCGGATAAAGATTCCAGGTGTGAGTCCTTATCTTTTGTTTTCAGGCACCAATTTTGTACAATATTTATATTATTTTATGTAAATCAATTGAATTAGTACAATAAATTAATTTATTAAATTTAATTAAATAAAACCTTAATTTAGGAGTGAATATTTTTTATTTTTGATAAATTTTAAACAGATTTAAAATTATTGAAGTTCAAATAAATATAAATATAAATTAAATTTATTGTAATTTAATTTAATTTATTAGTTTGAATTAAATTTATTTTTAAATTTAAAAATAAAAATTATTTTTAAGTAAATATAAAATTTATGGAATTAGATTTTTTTTTTTGGAATTAAAAAAAATCGAGAAATTTCTAAAATCATTAACACGGATTTGCATACAACTTACTGCAAATTGGGCCTGGTACGCAGGCTCGGGTATTACCCATTTTTACTGATTTAGGGTTTTGTTTTGGTGTGATTGAATACAGAAGGGCTTCGGTTTTGTTTGTACTCAGAATTATAATTAATAAATAAATACATAGGAATAGGAGCACCTTTGTAACAACTCGGATAATTTTCAACAAGCAGACGTTCGCTCGGCCAGGAGAGTTGGTCTACAATTTGATCGGAATCACATCGACAGAAAGCGAGAAAATATGTATCATCCAACCAGAGGCGGCGTTCGCGGTGGCCGAGATCGTAAGCTTTCCCCTCTATTTGTCGGTTATCACATGCGCATCTGTCTACCTATGTGTTTATATGTTTATGTATCTGTCTCTAATGTTTTGTTCTTACCTCGTGCTATTTCTCCGGATGGTATTTTTTGTGGAAGTATTTTGAGGGAAACAAAGGGGGGCTTAATGCGCAATCGATAAAATCGTTATATGTTGGGGGTGCTTTGGTCTACGAACTCATTGATTACTGTTTGGAAATCTGGATCGAGTTTTTTCTCCAGGAAATTAGAATTCCACAAAAATTGAGCAAACCCTAGTTGGCGTTGAATGTGAAATAAACAAAAAATGAAGAAAATAATATTCTAGAAGAAAACATAAGTACTTTTGTTTTGGTTGGTTGTAGTTGAGAATAGGAATTTGATTATTTGGAAAAGAAGAGAAAGAAGTAAGAGGGACTGAATTTTGTTAACGCTAGTATTGTATTTTGACATTGGTGTGGTTGGTAATTGATCAACAGTACGTCATACGATGAAGGGTATTTCCTATATTTAGATATTGCACTTGTTCATGAAAAGAAGTCATTGATGGTCTGGAAGAAACCAAGATTGAGGAATAGAATTCAATGGTGAATTTAATTAGATACAGTGAAATGATTGAGCTTAAAAGTGATGCTTGTTGACATTATGAATGAGTGAATGGATTCAAACATTCTAATAGGCTTATCTCTTGTAAGCTAATTAACTTCAATGGCTGACAGAATATTGCTTTCATATTGATTTAAGTGGTTATTTATTAAAATTAAAGTCCTCAATCATATCTGAGTGGCTTTCCTTTGTTCCTGATGATATAAATAGCATTTCATTGGTCCAGTTGTCTTTCTTATTTACATACAAGGTCTTCTGATTGTCTGGGGTTGAGATTTCTTGGTGGATATTGATCTTTTCATTGTACTCTTTGTCTATACTCAATGGGCTCCTTCACGGTAGAGTGAATAGAATAAACAAGATATTGAAGGATGACTTTATAGTATGAAATCTCTTTTAGGCATCAAAACTGAACTTAAATAGTCAGCTGGAATATGAAACTCAAATTCTCTTTCTTCTTTTGTTTACCCTTCAAAAAGTTTCTTGATTTATCCTGTTTCTGTTTTCCCCCTTTCTTTTGCTATTGCCTACTGCAAGTCACCTTCTGGCAAGATTATATGAAAAGAATTGCTTCATAGCTTCACTCTTATCATAAGCTCCATCCTAATTTCTGATTCTTCTTAATCCTATTTTAATTCACCAAATCAGAAATATAGTCCACCAAAATATGGAAGCATTTTGTTTTTGTTTCACTGGGATCTTAGTTTCATGTAAAAGCAAGTGTATGTACACAGCCACAAGAGTTTTTGGAGCTATTTTGGTGGTGGAAATGGTGTAAACTAGTTCTTGTTGGCTGTTGAGTTGTGAGGCTTGCGATCAGAATGGCAAGTGTGTGAAAGAGAGGGGAAAGGGAGGAGAAATTATACATCTGTAAAAGTTTTATTGGCAAGGTCATTGGGATTTTGCTTTACAGGTGGGATGTGGGGGATTATGTGTTGGGCGCTCTTAGGAATGTATGTAAAACAAGCATTTATTATTTGTCACTCAAAAGTTGCGTTGGGTCTTAGACTGATGACGAACAAATTCATACTTTTTTTTTTAACATTTGCAAATAATATTTTTTGCTCTCTGCCCGTTGTTTGAGAAATCTATTATCACTGCAACTGTTTCTAATTATCTGTAGATTTGTTTATTCCTGTATAATTATGTTAGTTTCTGGTCCCTAAACAATTTGTGAAGAAAATCGTACTCTCATTTTGTGCAGAATTTAGTTGGGATGAAGTCAAGGTTGATAAACATCGTGAGAATTATCTTGGTCATAGCATCAAGGCCCCTGTTGGAAGATGGCAGAAAGGTATAGTTTTGTTATTCATGATTGTTTTGGAATAAAAAATATCCAATATAGTTTTTTTTAAGCATGAAGACCAGCTATTGTTTTGCTGGCTATATTTTTAATTTTAAGCCGCCAGTTATGAAGCTCAAAAGGATAGATAATATTCAGTTTTGCAAAATGGAGGTTGTGATATGATTTATTTGGCTTTTGCTTCCCTACTTTTTGCTAACTTATGTTGTTTTTGTCCAAGCATTTCCATACCAATCATCTCTTACACTTTCACTTTTCTCAAGAAAGCTTGGGAGAGATTGTTCTGCAATATTCGCCATAATTAAGAAGTCACTGGAACCTGTTATGGATTGCCATCCAAACAGTCAAGGCAATTCTTTCCTCTTTCTGTTTGACATAGTTTTAAGTAATTGCCCATGTTTGGAGGGACATTTATATAAGTTATCCTTTATTTTTGTTAAACCAATCTTTGAAGAATATTCTATTTGGATTTTCATATCTGATTATTTAGTCATTTGTATTTCATTGTGTGTAGCAATCAAATACTTCCATGAGCAATTTTGTGTCTTATTTTTAATATTTGTTTTCTGAAAAAAATAAATGAATGAAAAATGAAAGGGGAATATCAGATTTAGTTGTTTTCAAGATCCTAAGAGGTGTTTGGGAACTTTTGAAGATGGTATTTTGGTGATGAAAACATTGGAAAAGAATCTGTTTTTCGCTTTTAAAGATGGAAAAAACCAATGACTTTCTTTGCCAAGATTTGAGATTTTTTCTCAGGAAACTGCAAGGTGGTGTTCGGGTTTAATTTGTAAAGTTTGAAAAGCAGTTTTTTCATTTTTAAAATTGTTTTTTAATAAGTCTAACAAACATGTATTTGGTGGTTTTTAGATTCTAAAAGTGTTAAACATGGTTCGAGAAAGGGTACCAAACACCAGTTTAGTGTTTTTGAGTTTCATTAATATGAGGGCCTAAAAGCTGGATTGTATTGGTTGGTTGGGCAGACTAATGGTCAATTTTTTCGCTACTGAATTTCATTCACATTTTTTAGGGATACATTGCCTATTTAGAGTGCCTCAACTGTTTGTTTTATCATTTGCAATAGGGAAAGATCTACATTGGTACACCAGGGACAAATCTAAGGGTTCTGATTCAGATGCCTTAAAAGAGGAGATAAAAAGAATTAAGGAAGAGGAGGAGCAGGCCATGAGGGAAGCTCTGGGCTTAGCTCCTAAGAAATCTAGTCGGCCTCAAGGAAATCGACTTGATAAGCATGAGTTTCAAGAGCTTGTGAAGCGAGGTTCTACTGCAGAGGACTTGGGTGCAGGGCATGCTGATGCAGCTTGGGTTCATGGAATTGGTTTCTCAAGGTATATGACTAGAAATTTGGAGTCAAAATTAATTAGTTCAACCATGATTCCTTCCACTGATGTGTTTGTAGCTTTAGAATGTAGGTGGGGGTGGTTAGAACAGAAGCCTTGGTTAAAGTGAAACATTAACAACCATTGTTTACTGGCTGTTGATGATTGACATAGTAGACACTGATATTTGAACCTATTGAGAAACTTGTTAATCTGTGCTATCAAGGATGTGTGTTTCAGTTTGGGTTTGCCTTTTGAGCAAAATATCATCTGGTGGTTGATTGATGCACTGTCAGCAAATGGTAGTTGTTGAGTTGTGAGACAAGCTGTGTATGAGTTCAGGCATATGGCTTAAAGACTACCAGAACTGGGTTGATATCCTATGATTTGGCAGCGCAAGCACAAGTTTCATGTGCGGTCACAGACAAAAGTCTTGGATATGGCAAGTGTAAAATTAAATAAATAAATAAACATCATTACATGGTTGTAAATGTGCGGGTGTTTCTGTGTGCATATCATGTTTGCAAAAGGATGAGGAACAGGAGTTACATGAGAATAGGTTTGCTTTTCCACCAGTAATCTACTGTCCGCTCTTTCTCATCTGCATGGGCTAACAGCTGCAATTGATGTTATTAACTAGAATGATTTAAATAAGCTCAATTATTTGTCCAAAGTCTCTGTTATTAGTTTTGTCTAGCTAGCAGCATCCTTCTTTTTTATCTTTCTTGATTTGCATATTGTCTACTTCTGCTCCTTGCTTCTAGCATGAATATTCTTGTTGGATTTTGCAGAGGAGCGCCTCGCCCATGGGAAGACCCCAGTACAGTTCAATCTGGTCTAGATGCGGTTTTGCCGGAGATGGAAAAGCCTGCCAACCCCAGCCCCTCACCTGAGAATATCAAGAAAGAGGAATCGGAGGATGAAAGCAGTAGAAAGAAAAGGAGGCGCGAGGAGAAGAAACACGAAAAGCATGAAAGACGTGAGAAACGTCATTCTCGTGATTCAGACGACAAGAGGAAACACAGGAAAGACAAGGAGAAGAGGAGGAGACACGACTCAGACTAAATATGTTCGTGGAGCTTTGTATTATACTCATTTGTCTGTGATAGATTCTTGTCTCTGAGGAAAAGAAATTGATATTAGAGGTGGAGAACTTTTAATGCAACTTAATGTTTATGCGTGTGTCTTCCTTTTTTTGGGCTGGGTGACTTGCAGACGTGGGAAGTCTCTAAAATGAAGCCTTGTAGGGTATGTTTAGAGCGGTATTGTCTCAGATGTCATTACCAACCATTGGGCTGTAGGTTCGAGGACCAATTTTCTAAATTCGTGCAGAATCATTCACTGTGAAGGATATTCTGAAATGTAGGTTCCTTTTGTTAAGAAACTAGGGACTTTTTGGAATGGCATCAGATGGTAGAAGATTGGTTCTGCTGTGTCTTAATAACTCTTAGTTTGAGATTCAATGTAACATTAAAATTATAATTGTTGTGGTAAAATCACTGGTTATTTACCGAGAGCAGTCACACAAGTAAACATGTTGAATCTTAATTTCTTTCTTTCCATGCTCTATCTTCCTCTTTCCTTTATACTCAGTGCCTGACTTGCAAACCAACCATGTGAGCTAAAATGTTATGGTTATCTTCTTAGAAACTACTAATGTAAATTTTACAATAATTAATATAAAAATTAAAAATTTCAAATGCAAAGATTATGTTTCGTTGACAATCGTTGTCACGTTAATGAATTTTTTTCCATGACAATTAAGTTTCCCTATAATACACCTTCTACGTGTGGGGTTGGTACCAGGGCGAGAAACACGGCAGGGTTCATCGCCAATAAAATTATTTTATATTTCCATTGATTGTTATTCCCATAAAATGTCACATCAACATGAAATTTACAATAACGATGGCTCCAACCTTAATGGTTTACCCTAATTTAGTTTAATTAAAAGAATCCCCTTTTCCTTTTTTTTTTTTTTTTACTTAAAAAAGAGAGTCATTTCATGTGCAAACTTATCCTTTATGTACTATAAGGGTTAACTTCAGTGGATTGGGTGGATTGTGCAACTCACACACACTTCCATGGGTACTAAATTTAGCTTGTTATAATAACTCATATTATGTTACCAAGTAAATATTTGACCTAATATTACCATAATTGATTTATCTGCCACCCTAAATTAATATATTACCAATTAATTAATTAATTATTATACTAAAATTAAAAACAAATGGTGGGTCCCGTTTGAATCCTGAAAAAGGTAAAAGGGTTCCTAAAAAGGTGGGCAGGTCGAGGGTTATTCTAGTACTTTCGACGAAAATCAAGGGCAATCTTGGAATAAATGAAAATTTATTTTTCCTAGCTGGAATTAAACTATAATTGTTAAAACTTTTACTCTCACTTCTTAATGCGGACGTAATCGGCGGAAAAGGAATCAAAGGCTTCCTATCATAGATTGGGTTATTATCAACATCATTCCTTTGTTTTACAAATTAATTAATTTGATTCAAAAAGTTTCTAATTGTTTCAAATTAATCCCTATTTTTAATTTACTTTATTAGGACTATTTTATTCAAAAATTAGTTTATTATAATTTGAAATTATACAAATTTATGTAATTCTTTTTATATATTTTTCGTAACAAAATTATAAATTTTTTAATTTTTAATTAACTGAGTTGAAGGGAGAACTAATTTGAGATAAGTTCCTAACTTTATTGACTTTTTGTTACTACTGTTAGGTTTCCAAACTGTAGGGATGAGTTTGATAATAACCCTTCGGTAATTCTCTCTCTTCTTTAAACAAAGCAAAAGCAGCCTCCCTTCCATTTCTTTATATATATATATATATAACTCAGAAAACACCAGTATCTTGGCTATTAAAATCAAAGAGTAAAACTACCATTTCTCAGAGCTTGCGAATTCAAAGAAGAAAAAAATGGTGTCGGCAAATCGGGAAATGGCGGTGTACTGTTTCGATACTCTTGTCGCTCACTACAACAGCGAGGACGCTCCTCCTGCCGCCTTTGACGAGGGCCATTTGTAATTATCGCTTTCTTTTTACTTTTACAGTTTCTGATTTCACGTGATCGCCTTTTTTTTTTTAAAGAAAAAAATTAGTGTTTATGTTGGATTTGGTTTCAATTATGATATGCATGTATAACTTTTAATTGATAAACCATTTTTTATTTTTATTTTTTTAAAAAAATCTGTTTCCTGTTAAATTGTGCCGGTTTGGTTTTTTTTTTCGGGTTGATGCTGTTTGGTTAATTTATTTTGTGAATTTTTGGAAATTGATGTTGATCAAGTTGTGTATTTGATGTAATTTAAGTTTTTTGATCCGTGGGAGATAATCTGGGCTTAATGTATCTTGCCAAACAATAAAGTTTTGCATGCGCTAGTGGAATTATTTTGTTTTTGTAAAAACTGAGTTTTGATTCTCCTGTCAAGCTTTGTGTATGGGTAAAATAGCTTTTGCAAGAGCATTATTGGTTATTCAAAATGTTTATGGAATTTTATGGATTTGCATATTATATTCCATTCAAATATTGCTGTTTTAAAGGAACTTACTGGGTACGCTGAAGGCACCGTTGGGCTTTTTCTGGAAAACATGAATTCTTTCTTTACTTTCATTACTGGATAACTTGTACTTCAGTCAGATCGTGAGGTTTTCTGTTATTTGCTGCTGGATCAATGAATTTTATGTGTTATATAGTTGGCTAGATGAATTACGTGGGCGCTGCTCTCTATATCTTGGTAATTGACAATGCAATGGCACGTTGTGTTGAATTATAATAAGTGCTTTGAGTTAGTGCCACAGTGAAATTGCCTTTAATAAATATATTGAAGCAATTATTTGTATCATTCCATACCCAAATAAGAAACAAAATATACTTGTATCGGATATAAAAATAACAAACACCTGGGTGTTTTCAGACAATGTGTTCTCTTAGTTTTATGCAATTGCATGACAAGTTCCGAAGTTCCTTCAACTATCTTACTGTTTATTTTTCTCCAGATTGAGATTGTTCCGCAATGGTTGTACAGAGTTTGGTTTTCATAAATGATTTCCATTTTCCCTTGTTTGTCTTTATTGCTCCATGCGTCATTTTTCTTCTTCTATTGGGACGTGATTTGCTTGTAGAGTAATAGTGATTTTCATTGTGGTTTACATGACTCATGTTTCAAATTTTCCTGTTGCTACACTAGTGTCATTTTGATGCGTCCATGAATTCTATGTATTTCTTTGGTGGTTCATAATTCTAAACCAAGTCATTTTGTCCCTGGTTTGCTCTAATCCTTATGTAGAAAGCAATGCTTGACTCTGATTTATATATGGAATTTTGTTCGAAACTACATCCTCCTTTGATGGTTTCAGCCCATTGTTTGTCACTTGGAAGAAAGTAGTGAATGGTGGAGAACCTCGCTTGCGTGGATGTATTGGAACTCTAGAAGCTCGTTACTTGATTAATGGCTTTAAGGACTATGCTCTGACCAGGTATTTTAGGGAACACATGCTCTGCTTATGAGTTTGATATGTGCTGATTGTTTCATTGTAGTTATGAATCCCTCGCTCCTTTACGCAAGTGTGCAACATTTTTGCTGCATGGATTCTTCATTTTAATACCACTCAAGATTCACACAATAGTATTTGGACAATGACTTTTTATGTGATAGAAAGCTATGGAGTGACATAAATTGAGAAAGTTTTGCAACAGGTATCATGCCTATTTTTTCAAATGAGTATGCTGATATTTATATGTATATATCAATTAAATGCTAGAGTGTGGCCCTGTATTTGTGTTGTTGTGGTGCCATGTTTTAACCACATCATTGTATATGAGGATGAAGTCAACCTTAAGATTTCATCCTAGTGCAATCGTATGATTGTGAAAAGTTTAAGTAGTTTGTGGGGTTTTTTTTTCTTTTTTGGTTTTTTCCAGCGGGACATAAGAAAATTGAAACTTTAAGGAAATACACTGCAAGTGTGTCATTCATGTATTCTGATTGAGTTAATTGATTTCAGTTGGTTTCTGTCTTGCAGGCCATCAGATGGCCATTGTTACGTTATTTCTTGTTTCAATTCTCTTTAGTCCTATATTTTATGACGCATACAAAAAAACCTCCCCAAAAAAAATATAAAAAGAGCTTACATTTTATCATTTATCTGTGATATCTTGTAGTGCTTTGAGGGACCGAAGGTTTCCTCCCATACAAGCTAAAGAGTTGCCATCTTTGGAATGTACGGTTTCCATTCTGACTGAATTTGAAACTGCTAACAGCTATCTTGACTGGGAGGTATGTTCTTTTTAACATGTTTTGGTACTTGGAACTTTGTTCATATCTTTAATTCATTGAGCTAAGCAGCAATATAATTCAGCTTTATGTAATCCTACTGTATTTCCTTCAACTGTGTTACCTGATAGATTGATTCTAACAAGCTGACACATTATATAACATCTTCTGGCATAGTGATGAGCTTTGCAGTATTTGTACTTGAAGTTGTAAAACTTGATTGATTCTAACAACCTGGCACATTATACAATATCTCCTGGTATAGTGATGAGCTTGGCAGTATTTGTACTTGAAGTTGTAAAACTTGGAATTTGTAGCAGAATTGTGCTGAAGCTCTAAAATAAGCACTTACCTTGTAGATACTTTGAATTATATGCTTTGGATTTATTAGATTGGTTGATGGCCTTTAATTTTGGTGTTGATTGGAATTATTCGCCCTTCTATGATATGCATGTGGAAGTAATCTTGTACTCTTTTTTATTTTCCTGAAAAAGAAGAGAGAGAGATATTCCTGCAATTGTTTTCTATTATTTTTTTCTTCTTGACTATTTTCTGATTACAGTGAGTTCTAACTGCAGATTGGAAAGCATGGTCTAATTATTGAATTTACTGACCCTGAATACAACACAAGGCGAAGTGCCACATACCTGCCTGAGGTGGCTGCCCATGAAGGTAATTTTTTTGTTCCTTATTACAAGCCAATTTGTTGGTTTGAAATTATTCTGTTGCAGAAGTGTTGGGTTTAGAAGCATTGCTTTGACCTAAGTAGTAGTTATTATAAGATTCAGAACTGGTTTGATACATGCAATAGATCTGCATTCATTTTTACGGATAATGATGGAGATCAATCTTTTGGGTGGGTAATCATTCACAAACGCTTCTCCATTTATATCTGGTCTTTGTTATAATCATTATTTCTGTTTGAATTGTGAACTGCACAGGGAACCCTTCTACCCCCTTATGTGAAGATGAGCCAGATTCTTTATAAAAGCTTTGTTATGCCATTTCAAGAACAAAGTTCATACTTAGTACATAATCAGTTGCTGGCTGAGTCACTAATACCCTAGTTGTACCACAAACATGCTTTTTTGATTGCCATGGTCGCACTCATTATGTCCTATATTTTCAGTTGAAACTGAAGTATAGAAACAAGAGGGTGTACCCTTGTATACGTCTTTGTGCCACGTATTACAACAGAAAACCAAATGGCACTGATGATACAACAGGTGGTAGCCTTGTTCCTTACTGTAAATGTTTCATACCCTGGCTTGAACGGGATTATGTTCTAGTTCTTTCGTGTAGTAAGTAACATTATCATTGACACAACAAAAATCCATGGAACTATGTTTTAATCAAAGGTTTACATACTTTTGAGTTTGAAAGCACTTAAGCTTACTATGGAGTGAGTTTTGCTTGTAGTGGCGGTTGATAACTCGATTCTCTTTTGTGGTTTTACTTTGCTGTAGGTTGGACAAAGATAGAGGCAATTGACTCACTGATGCGTAAGGCAGGCTACAGCGGTGCCATCCCTGAGTCACTCCGCAAGCGTGTACAACTGACCCGCTACCAGAGCTCACTATTTACAATGCACTACAGTGACTATGCCTCATATGTCAAGGCAACCAGGGGTGCAGCTCCGTCTTTTGGGGCTAAGCTCGGCAACAATTGATTCTTCCAAACCACTTTTGCTGAAACCGCAAAGCTGGTATGGCCTAAAGGAAAAAATTATTTAAATTAAACCAAAGAAAAAAAAAAAAAAAGCAAGTGGGCTGGAATGGATTTGTTTATGTTCCTCCCTATGTTGCTTTAGTAATTATTGCCCCCTGTCTATACATTCTTCAAATTCATTTGATTTTGAAGAAAGTATCAACCATAAGACACCTGCTGTGAACTCAAGTCTCTGCGCTTTCATTATGCAACATTCAGTATGCAGCTTCTCCGGAAAAGCTGTGTTTCTGTAAACTCTATTACATTTTAAGTTATGATTATCCAGGATTGTGTTTATTTATTTAGTTGTTCTCTTCTTTGGATTCAATCATGGATGATCATTGTTTATCTGGTCCATATTGTTGCAGGAGAAAAAATTTTCGGTAAGATAATACTATAACGTAAAATACTATTATAATGTCAGTATAATTAATATATTAGAATTATTTAATTAATAAAACAAAAAAAATTTATTTACTGGTAATAGGATCGTATTATTCAATATTTTCTTTCCTTGTGAATATTTTTCATTAGCAATGTTATGTAATGAAATGACCCTATTGCCCCTGGTGTCGTGTTTTAGTGATAAATAAGTAAATAACTGAAGAGCATAGGGGGAAGTGCATCCTTTTTCCAAGGGGAGGGGGTAACTCGTATAATGTAATCGGCATATTGGAAATGTTCCGAGAAAAACAAAAGTATGATCCAGTAGAATGTTGGTTTTCGGAAAAAAAAAAATGGAAAAATCTGAAATGGCCTTGCAAGGATATTTAGATTGTTCAAAAGATTTAATCTGAGCTTCGAAACAGGGGCCGTTCTCGTATTTCAACCATTGGATCGAGTGATCCAGCGGCTGCAAAGTCCATGCCCAACTGGACAAGTTATGCCAAGTCCAATTTTACCCATACTACTAAACAAACAAACAAGACGTTAACAATTTCCACGCGTTCAAGCTGCGGTGTACCTCACCAGTCACCACCACCTCCCTCTCTCTCTCTCTCTCAAGTTTCGCCTTGCATTGGTCTTTAACACGAAGCAAAATCAACAGACCTCTCTCTCTCTCTCTCTGTTTATAGATTCAATTCACTTCCGTCCGTCGAGATTCGTAAATTATTCTACTCAGATCGATTTTTACTTATTTTTTGATTGTCTTCTTTGGGTTACTACGCTGTTGTGTCGCTTTCCATCCGCTTCTTTTGTTGAGTTTTATGATTCATTTTAGTTCTTAATCGAGTTTTTGCTGTGTTGATTTTGTTAGGTTGTTGTTGAATTTCAATTTGGAGTGTTAACAATTGAGAGATATGAGTCAGAAAGGGTTGATATATAGCTTTGTTGCGAAAGGAACTGTCGTTTTGGCAGAGCACACTTCGTATACTGGGAATTTTAGTACCATAGCCGTTCAATGTTTGCAGAAGTTGCCTTCAAATAGTAGCAAGCACACGTACTCGTGTGACGGCCACACTTTTAATTTTCTTGTCCACGGTGGATTCGGTATTTTCTTCTAATTTGATGTAAATGTTGATAGTTTTGTAGTTTTTGAGTGTGATATTGTGTTGTGAATATGTTCTGTGTGTTGGGCGTTTTGTGCAGTGTTTCTTGTTGTTGCCGATGAATCGGTTGGGAGGAGTGTGCCTTTTGTGTTTCTTGAACGAGTGAAGGATGATTTTAAACAGCGTTATGGGGCAAGTATTGAAAATGAGGAGTCACACCCACTTGCTGATGACGACGACGACGACGACGATTTGTTCGAAGATCGATTTAGCATTGCGTACAATCTTGACAGAGAATTTGGGTTCGTATGTGCTGGATTGTGCCAAAATCTTTGTGTTTTGATTGCAATATTCAATTAGCTCATAATGTTTTGTTATCATTTGTAGGCCGAGGCTTAAGGAGCACATGCAGTATTGTATGAACCACCCAGAGGAGACGAGTAAGCTTTCCAAATTAAAGGCTCAAATAACTGAGGTCAAGGGGATTATGATGGACAACATTGAGAAGGTACATGTTTTATTTCATGAGGAATGGTATAGTTATTGAAGCATCTATCTATAGTGTTAGAATTGGAATATGGCATTTGTAGTCTTTCTATCAATGTGGGCAGTATGTAGATTTCTTCAACGATGTATGCTTTTGTTCGCGTGGAACCTGGTTATTCTGTGGAAAGTGCGACCATACTTGTTTGAATTTCTTTCCATACTAGGAATATATTTGTCAAATTGCAGTAGAAGTGAGCACTATTTAATGAAATTCAACCAAAAGATATACTTAAATTTTGAGAAGGAACAGCTTATCTTTGAGACTAAACTGCATTTTCTTTGATGTGAATCCGTATTCTAATGTTAAGCATAGAGTCACCTTCTCACATGAAATGAAAATTGTCATCTTTACTGTCCCAATATTGATCATTTGTACATCTCTGGTTTAGATGCTGATTATAATTTTTGAGAAGTTGAGTGTCTGGTTGATATCATTGTTTGGCTAGCATAGATTTTATCTACTGTGTTATGGCGTTCCACCACCACTTCATCTGACAAATACAACCAAAAGGCTAGCATTTTCTCATGTATATAGCAACTCAATCTTGTTGTCTAAACTTGTCTCTAAATCTTTCATTTTCCATGTTTCTACCTTTACAATCATGCATCGGGCTGTATTAAAGAGATTGTGGAATGTAAATTTTGTAGAAGAAATCAAAATATTAGAGAAGGCTAAAGATAGACAAACTAAAGAGAGTTTTCAATAAGATTGAAGAACAGATTGAGGGAAAGGAAGAGACAATATCCTAAACCTATTATTACTCCAATGCCTACAGAACCTCTTTCAGTGGTCTTGGCTTGAAACTTATTAAGAGATGTATTTCCCATCAATGGTGTTTTTAAATAGTAATTCGTTCATTACCTGCGTTAACATGTGCCTATATGTCACTTATATTATGAGCTCTGGCTAATGAGTGAGGGATCAGACGAATTTAAATCACTACTAGCTCACATAAAGTGTTGCATATAAGCATTTAGTTCTTTGCATGAAGTGTGCACAATGCTCTTAAGCATTTAAATGTCTTTAATTGGTTCTTCTAAAGTAATCTACTTTAACTTTTCCAGATTTCTCCTTACAATTAAGAAGGATTACATTTCTTTGAGTAATAAAAAATATAATTGCAGGAATAGGAAAGAGAACCGTCTTATTTCCGAACTGTAGATAGCGTCTGAAATTGGTTTTTGTTTAGGCAGGCTTTAATTTTCTCCAGGACTGTTGTTGGACAAATGAAGATCTAGTTAAAGTTGCTCTAATCCTAAGAATGGTGTTCCATCACTAGGATATAATTTATTAAGCTTCTTCCAAGTGCTCTGGAAAAGCACAAAATGAAGCGCTTCTATGGCCATTTAATTAAATTTGAAATTGGACAAGATCAAGATACTTAAATTTGGTGTTCTCCTAACTTGTTGGAAGTAAAGGTTCCTCCTGGAAAGCAGTCCAGTCTTGGCCAAACATTTTGTACTATTATCACCATGTAAAATTATATTGCTGTCACCTGAGAGCACTATTTGTTACATCATTTTCTCTGTTGTCAAGCTATCGGTCCATGAAAATTTCCATCAGTGATTTTGAACCAATCAAATGATCTATGTTTTCTCCCAAGCAGGTTTTGGATCGTGGGGAGAGGATTGAGTTACTGGTGGACAAAACAGAAAACCTGCAGTTCCAGGTACATCTGATTTCTCATTGCTCATTTCAGTGTTAAAAAGCATTAGGAAAAAGTTTGCAATTCACTTAATTCTGCCAATTCTTGTCCAATGAATTTAGGCTGACAGCTTCCAGAGACAAGGCAGGCAGCTGCGACGAAGGATGTGGCTGCAGAATCTCCAAACGAAGCTGATGGTAGGAGGAGCAATTCTTGCCTTGATCGTCGTACTTTGGCTTATTGCCTGTGGGGGATTTAAGTGTTGATGGGCGCAAAGCAACATCTGGTATTTATAGAATTGCCTGTTTTTCTCCCTCTGTATAAAAAATGCAAGAAAAAAAAAAGAAGAAGAAGAAAGGTATTGATAGAATTGTCTGTTTTTCTCCCTTTGTATAAAAGAAAGCAACCAAAAAATAAAAAAAGGGAAAAATGTTTCTGGTTCTGTGTAGGACATTAATGGTGTTGCTTGCTGCTATTGTAGAATCCAATTATCTGTTTGACAGTGTTATCAAATTCAAACTCTTGTATTGTCTGATGGTTTTGTTAATATCATTTCTTACTGTAGAGGATACGAGACCTATTACTTTTCCTTCATTTTAGAATACGCTTGATATCAAAGTCCATAAACTTGTAAGAATACGCGATTTATTGTTTGAAATGTACTGTAATGGGCAGCAATTCTTTTAACTTAAATTTGTAACAATGAAAGTCAAACTTGTAATAAAATGTTGTTCGAAATATATACTAATATTATTGAACAAAATATCCATGACAATGTTATGTTACAAACATATTCAAAGTCAAATTCATTGAAGCAAGATTTTCATGTAATAATAGCAAGCTTGAAAATTTTTATATTTAAAAAAATTTTAAGTATAATAATTTTATTATATTATTATTATTTAATTAATAAAACAAAAAATTAATTATTAACAAAAAAAATAAAAAAAAAATTTGTGTGATAAAAAAATTTAACTATACTAATTTTATAAAATTGATTCAAGTATAACTTTCTCGCAATAACAAAATTGAATGTCAACTTTGTTAATAACAAGAATAATAATAATATTAAATTAATTCATTGATTAAATAAAATTATTTTATCAGGGAAACACATTAAAAACATAATCAAAGATAACTATGCAATTATTGTAAGCGGAAATTTAGTTGGAAGATAACCTAATTAATTTCTTTCCATGATCATTTTTTGAGTTGAAAAAGAAAAAGAAATAAAAGATCATAGACAAGCCACATGAATTTGATATGATTTGATGGCATTGGTATTCATACCCAACGGGCAAAAGAAAGATAACGACTGATGCTGTCAAGCACCAACAAAAAGGAGCGTACCAGAGCCACCGGATTCTCCTCTCCCTGATATATAATACGAGTTTAGACCCAAGCTTTTCTCTCAAGACTTATCCAAAGTTACCCCCACCACCTGTTCGGATAAATGTCTCAATCAATCCAGTGTTTCACTTTTCTCTGTAAAACAAACAAATACAGTGGAGAAAATGAGTAAATACCCCAGCTTTCAGTTAGTTTTATTCCTTAACTAACTCACGAATGCCTTTTCTCTGTGAGCTTGTCTTTTTTCTTCATTTTCGTGCAAGACACTCTTCGTATGCTGTATTAACATCCTCCCAAACTCACCCACCTCCATTTCTGCTTTAGATCTTTGTTTGTTTCTTAACAATGGGAAACTGTTTTACTGATACGAAGAAATCACCGTCCGAGATAGCGCCTTACGATTTGGTTAAAGTTAATAAACCCACCCAAACCACCCAAGCTACACCGAACGTCCGATTATGCGGCTCGCCAGCCAGCATTCTCACTGCATACATTCGTTTCGCTCTTCTCTACAAATCCATCTCTCCTCGGTTTATCCCATGCGAGACGCCGATTTTCGAGTCGGAAACGCCGACGATTCTCCGAATCGGTACGGAATCCGTTTCGGGGTCCCGCGAAATGCTGCTCAATTTCATCGAAAGCAAGTTCCCGAACCCGCCGTTGACGACGGTCTCGAGTAACGATATTGATGACGATGAGACGGCGCCGCGTATTGTGAGGCTGATGTGGTTGCAGCATAAGAGCTTGAGGTGGCATTTGGAGAGAATGGCGAGGTGGGCAGAGGATCTGGCGAAGCGGCGGGGGAAGAAGGCGGTTGATCCGGCGGTGGGGAGTCCGAAAATGGAGGTGAGAAAGTTTGCAACGAGCTATTCCCAGTTGCTGGAGCTGATGTTGGAGCACGCCCAGATGGAGGAGAGAGTCGTCTTTCCGGTGTTAGAGAAAGCCGATCGAGGTAATCTCTACAATATTATCATGCACTGGATTGCAGGGAAGCAAATTATGAGCAGATTTCTTTTTAATTTCTTTTAATAATACGTGTGATTTGTTTATTCTCACGATGTATTGTGTTAACACGAGTCTTAAACTCTTAACGTTAACGTCTTTTCTAAACAGTAGGAGCCGAGTAAAATATGATTTTTATATTATCATTATTATCCAAGAATCATGCTTTGCTTGTGTGGAGAGCAATCTGCATAATGTTGACGAAGCAACTGGGCATTGATGGTACAGGGTTATGCAAGGCTGCAAATGAGGAGCATGCAAGGGACCTACCAATCATGAATGGCATCAAAGAAGACATCAAATCCATTGTAGTTTTAGACTGTGGAAGCCCTGCCTATCAGGAGGCATTTCGCAATCTTTCTGTCCGGCTCAAATCATTAAAGGTAAGTTAATGCTCGGTAAGTCCTATGTTAAGTCAGTTGTAATTGCAACAGGGCCAACTTTTTGTGCCTATGATTAAGAACAGTACTGGTAAAATTTACATCCTTGTCAATAGAAGTTAATATTCATCAATACATGGGTGAGTAAAAGCAATTAGCAATTGCCGCATCGGTGATTATCACTAGCATTTCTTTTGTTCAGTGAAATCTACTTCGTACCATTAGGAAACAATGATGAGTGTGGGGTATGGTATGTTAGTGATAGTATATGCTATGTTGATTCTCATTTATGTTGCAATGAGCAGCAAGATTTGGTACTTTAATTAGTCAAGATTTTGTCATAGTGGGTCTAATATTCTTTGTTAATAGGATCATTCTAAGGAGCACTTTCAAGAAGAGGAGAGAGATTTACTGCCATTGATAGAGGCGACGGAGCTCAGCAAAGAGCAACAGAAGAGAACAATTGTTCAGTGTGTGAGTACGATGCAAGGAACTCACTCACATTTGTTTAATTTCTTCCTGGAAGGACTCCCCCCGGAGGAAGCTATGCAATATTTGAACTTGACCACTTATGCAGTGATTAAAAACGAACTGTCCCCAAGTTTTGTATGATGGTTGCATGAGGTACGTTCAGCTTGCTGTTGGCTTTGATGATTGGGATATACTGGGATAAAAAAAAATGACCAACTTTTTTTCTTGTTAATAGGGAAATTTACTTGCTGATGCATAGCTCTTTCTTTGTGTGGTTGAGGGTATCCCATTAAGCCTGTTTCCGAGGGAGGGAAAAGAAGAAGACCCGATTTGTCTGCGGTGGTTCTTTTGGAAGACAGGCTGTGTCATGAATTGTAGTATTTTTGTAAAAGAATCAGAGACAAAGAATATGTAAATCTTTCTGAGTTAGCAAGGAATTGCAACTCCATAATCAAATAATTGACATGTTTGAATCTATGAAAGCCGTTGGAAGTCCACCGGGCTTCTATTTTCCATAGCAATATTCCTCTTCAAATGATTGAGCTTGGACCTTGCATTGCATTTCAAGCGAAGTATGCATGGGAGAATACATGTCAATATCGCAATTTGCTGGCTATTCCTGCTTGGTTGCGGAATGAAGAAGGAAGCAGTTCCATAAAATTGGCTAAATGCCATCATTGTTTTTGCAAGTTCAACAAATAAATAAATAAACTTTCGGGAAAAGAACAATTGTTCATTGTGAAATTAACAGCAACAGCATGATTGCTAATTATCAAATTATTAATTAATTGATTGATTAATTAATTATAATTATAAATAAACAAATAATTACAAAGACAGTCAAATCAAGTTTCAACGTTACGATGGTGAGTCATGTATATCTTATCTTGTCATATGATTAGGACTCCCATCCATCCATGACTTTTATTTATTTATTTTTTTAATTTTTTTCACTTTACTGCAATGAACTCCAAATTGGGCCGATCACAAAACGCGTTTCTCGTTTCTGGCGGGAAATTAGAATCAGTAAAGCCGCCTAGTGACAGAGAGTGGCGAGTTGTAAGTGAGCGAGTGAAAGAGAGGGAGGAGTAATGGGATCGGAAGTGGCTCTCGCAGAATGGGTGTCAAAACCTTGCATTATGGGCATCGACGAAGCTGGTCGCGGCCCCGTTTTAGGTATTTTTCTTCTTCTTTTCGTTTTGCTTTCAATTTTTTTAAAAATTAATTCTTGTTTTCTGAAAACAATCTGTCTATTTTAGGACCCATGGTGTGCGGGTGCTTGTACTGTGTTTGCTCCTATCAGAAGACTCTTGCTACCTTAAATTTTGCAGGTTTCACTTTCAATTATTCTTTCTATCTAATTATATTCTCATATGGTCTCTGTTTGTTTTATTTTATTTTATTTATCGCGATTTGCTTCTTTGTTTTCTGTAATTTTCTACTTCTTTTTTTCCAATTCGAAGCTTGGATTATTGTCATCATCCTCATCACTGGAATTTGGCTAATTGATCAAAGTTTGTACTTTTGCTTATTCTTTGAGTCTTTCTTTTCTTTCTCTCTCCTTTTTCTAGCAATAAATGGTTTGCTTCTTTTTTTTCCCCCTTTTTCTCTGGTGTCTTGTGGTATGTGTGGTGCCACAGCATTCCTGCGTAACTTGGCATACTCATAATCTTTGTTTTAAATATAAATTGAAATTGGTTCTGGGTGTCTTCTTTAAAATTATAGAAAAGGAAAATGACTGTCTTACCGTGGGTCTAGTTGGTAACTGCACTGTGGTGAATAACTTACGGAGGGAAGTGGCAATTGTGAGCTGCTTGATCTCTTTCATTTTGTCTCAACGGATCACTTGTTTCCTCAGCACTCGCTGTGTTAACTTCACGTTTAACTCTGCCTGCAGATTCAAAGACTCTAAAGGAAGAGAAGAGGGAGGAATTATTTGATGATTTGAAGGCTAACGAATCAATTGGATGGGCTGTGGATATCATAGATCCTAGGGAGCTCTCAGCTAAAATGCATAATAAGTGAGTACGGTGTGTAATAACATTTTCAGGTTTTCTAAGAATTTTCTGTTTCTCATAAGATTTCTCGTCTGCTTTTAACAGAAATAAGATAAACCTAAATGAGATTTCACACGATTCAGCAATTGGACTGATCACTAAGGTTCTAAACATGGGAGTTCTTCTAATTGAGGTAATGCTCTTCATGTGGCTTATCGATATTTTTGGTTCCTTAGTGTGTGACCATCATTTAACACATCCTTTTCTCCTAGCTCATGACATGAAAGTTTGGCTGTGAGCTGTTAGATTATTTGAGAACTTTTTTTCTTTTGGTACCATCTGTCACAGTATATTAATTGACAATAAAAAGCACAATTGAGTACCTCTTTTTGAAGCTTGATAAAAATGATAAATGGACCTTCAGTATACTGTCAAATTTGGTTCTATGATCATGGTAAGAAGTCCTGGCACACACATAAGAGAAAATGATGAAAAAAACTCAAATAAGCCTTCTTTTTTGTTTGCTTACTACCAAGTGCTTTTTAATTTAATATTTCTCTTGTTCTTTCAAGTAAACTAAATCCTTAAAGTTCACACAAATCCAACAATGTTTGTGGCATGGAATATTGCCAAATTAAAAAGCTTTGGTAGATATCCTAGACAAAATTGGAGGATTAGTTAACCTATTCATGGTTTCAACTGAAGACAGTTTTGTTGTTTGTCCCAATAACTCAACATAGTCTTATAATGCCATGATATGAATGGAACAAATCTACCTGTTTGCATATTTCAGGTTTATTTGGATATGGTGGGAGATGCAGAGAAGTACAGAGTAAGCCATCAAATTTGTTGTAGCAAAGAAGGCTGATAGTCTCCATCCAGTTGTTAGTGGTGCTAGTATAGTTGCTAAGGTAATGGCACTCCATAGTCCAAGTTTCCTCTGTTTAAGTTATTAGATTATTTCTATTTTATTTGAAAATGTAGGTCACAAGAGTTCGAGCTTTAAGAGATTGGACATTTGAGGAAACTGCCGAAAATATGCACAGGAACTTTGGTTCTGGATATACTGGAGGTGAAAGATGCTTAATTCTCTTTATTGTTTGCAATAACTTTGAAACTTGCAGAGGGTTATTCTAACATGAGGAATCTGGTAATAATTTTCATTTGTTCAGATCCTGAAACCAAGGCCTGGTTAGATGATCATAAACACAATGTATTTGGATTTCCGAGTTTGGTCCGCTTCAGTTGGGGTAGATGCACTGCTCATTACAAAGACATTGTTAAAAGTCTTGTGGTCAGTCCTTCTACATTCTTTGGCATTTTTTTATTGCAATTTCCCTGTAAAATTTCATATACATTTGTTTGCACTTATTGTCTGTCTATTTTATGCCCAAATGCAGTGTGAAGAATGGTTTCCCTTATTTTTAGTCAGATGTAAATCAAGTTATTTGTGTTATTTTTGGCCAATGGTTACTGTCTCATTTAAAGCCACATTAATTCTGCCATAACGCCAAGCGCCTTTGCAATTTCATTCTATTAAAAAAATGATATGTTTGACGTGATAGGCATGTTGCATGATTAGTGTTTCAAGTGTTTTTTGTTCCCCCTTCAAAGCCATATGTAGCCTGGAGAAAAGATGGTTGGAGTATGAGATGGAACAATTTCTTTTTGGAAAACCTTTATGATTGTTATGGAAACCCATTGTTAAAGTGGTTTTGAATTTCTCTGTTGGGACATTCTTCAGCTTAGTTATCACTACTAACACTTTTTTTTCTGTGATCTTTAACATGATCTGGTCTAATGAGGATCAAATCTAAGATGGCCGACATAAATGTTATGTTGCTGATTGATGTTAATTATCTGTTGCTGAATATAACATAAAAACCTTTTGGAGCTCACTTGCTTATGCCTTTGTTCAATCAGAAGGCCATTTGCGGGGAAAACTTTACTTTGGGTAACTTGGTTATGCATTTAGTTCACATAACTTGCTCATGATTATGATCCTATTTGTATATCAGGAATGGTGGAGACGATTACCTGTGCATGCATGTTTCATGTACTAGTAGTGCATGTCAAGCGGAATTTGCCCCCTTTGGCCACTCCCTTTCTGAATCCCAAACCTACATCCCAAGTTTCACTTGATAACAATTTCGTGGGCTATTTATTTATTTATGTTGTGTTCTGGGAATCCGATAAAATGGATGAAGATGGGTCTGGCAGTAGCCGTGCCAAGCGGCAATTGAAATTAAGTAATGTTGGCTTCACTTCTTCTAAGAGGAGAAGCGACGAAATTAAATCAAGTAGTAAAGGGCGCTGCAACTTTTTTGAGGCTTGTAAACTCGAGCAACTCAATCATCTCTAACTGAAGGTTGATTATTTTTTCTTGAAAAATATTTGGTTTCCTCTCATAATTATCTTCTATTATTGAATCCATGAATGATCAGATTATGCTTTCGTATAATCTCTTATCGATAATGAAATTAGGCATGGTTTTATAATAGATTGCAGTCTAACTAAATGCACACTAAAGAAGTGAAAATTTGACTGAATGCACTAAATGCCATTTCGATCGTCATAGCACTGCCTCTTATGCTTTTAACAAATTCTTTAGATTTCTTTATCGCACCTATAGATGATTACAAGTGAGAGAACTCGCACACATGCACACTCACACATCCTTACCGACTTCAGCTTTTGTGCTTATTGTGTAGAAAAGAAGATTATTTTGCATGAAAACATAGCACTATGATCTACAAACTACTATAGCAGAATTCTGATTACAGAAAATTCTACAGAATATACAGAAAACCAAAAGCAGGGCTGCCCGACATTTACAAGATGTATCAATACAGAAACTTATAACAAAGAAAACCAAACAACAACAACAAAAAGATGCTGTTTTTATGCACACAGAGATCTAAATCAGCCTAGTTTTGCCATTAAATACACAAATGTACAATAGAGGCAACGGCAGTGAAGATGAAGGTGAAAAGCATTACACAATTCCGGTTACAGCTGCTAGTACCGTGGTTTGACCGAGGGTGGTGAAGACTTGCAGCGCCGCCTGCATATAGGTATCCAGCCCCGCCATTGTTACTGTGTTCATCAGCGCCAGTTGATGCCCCATGATGTGCACTTCCAGTTGATCCCCCATGATGTGCACTTCCGCTACCACTGCCATGGGCAAGTTTGCTGCCGTATGCTATGCCGCCACCGGGATAGTTTTTGCCATTAATATTTCTGGTGCCATGTTCATGCTGTAGTACATCTTTATCATCCAGATCAATATCCTTGGGAGAATCTGTCAATACAGTTGTGGTAGGCGTTATGAAACAAATAGTTATCCAAAAGAAAGAGATTATTACGTTGCCTCCAATGAAATAAAATTTTTTTAGAATATTTTGACTGAATTTCAATTTATTCATTTTCATACCCCAACCAAAGTCCTCAGAAATTGATGGGCAAGTTTGACAAGAAAAAGTTGCACACTTTTTAATATACTCATCGAATTCCATGGCATCTATTAAAAAGAAATTAATTTGAAATTGATTGGCAAAGAAATAAGATTTGAAATCATAATAGTAGAATTATTGGACAAAACTCAAAGGTATAATGTCGAAGGCATAAGATTTCAAAAGTCAAGGCAGTATTGTGTGCTTTCTTTTGTTGGTTCGTAATTGATGGAGGTGTTCTTCTGTGAGAGGAAAATAAAGAAAAGTGCCATTGAAATTCTTGCTACTTTTCTGCCGCGGATTTTCCATGATAAAGACTTTCAATACAGAAAATTACTGTGCATGCCGAATCACCTTTTGGTTTTCTCCTCAAATTTCATTGATCTTCTTTTCAATCCTCCCAGCTTTTTTCTTTTAGATATTACATAAATCAAACTCCGCCGGAGGTTGGAATATAAAACTTCTTGTACCAACTCAAGAGATTTATGTATTGCAGAGAACTCGTAAAACCATATTTCTGAAAATTTTTCGTATCAGCTCTCCTAATCTGTACTAAGCTTGAGTTTCTACCTCTTTTATTCCTCTTACAGCTTTACAGAAAATTGCAGGCAAATTCAGTTCTATAAATGACTCCTACTGCAATAGACAGTCATAAGGACAATAGAAAGAGCACAAACAAATTTACCCACGAATTATCTACTGAAGCTGGTGATACATAATGTAAAAAATTACCTGAAGACAACAAACCCTTCTGAATTACTGAAGAAGAGGCTGCATAAACACGAAGGTACAAGAAGAACACAAGCAAAAACAAAACCTGCAGCTTTTTATTACTTACCATTTGGCTTTGGCTTTGCATGCAGGTAATTTAGTGTGGTTTTGGATCCTGCTCTTCAATCCTCGACCTGTATTGTATGTCCTGCAGCTTCAACTCCCTCTCTAAATATGTGCATGAATTTATATGGAGAGAGCAGGCAATGAATTAATTATCATACTTATCTGTTATCACAGTAAAGCAAGCCGGCTAGTGATCTTATCAACATAGAAATAAAGTAATAATACTTTTATTATGGGCCTGAAAGTCATAACTGGAATAAGTGGGCGCTGGTTTTGCCTCTTATTGAGTGTTATTGAGAAATGGTCTTTGCAATTTGCTTCCGCCTGTCTGTCTTGCCTTTCTGCATGGGCCACTTCTAGATAATTTGCTTTCTTCTTTTTGCTTTCTGTGAGAATATAACAGCATCATGGTCTTCAGCCATTAACATTACCCAGAATTTTAAAACTGCTGATTTAAAACTGCATCACGTACTATAATTCTGTAAACGAATCTCCGATTGCACACAGAAATAAAGAAATTAATAAATAAATAATAGCCTTAGCTTAAGAAGCTAAGATGAGCATTTATTCTGAAAACTTGTCCTATTATACCAGATTTTGTTAAAAACTATGACGCTACAGTTTCTACATAACTAGAATTATTAAAGGAAAGAGTGTCCGGGAAATCAAAAGGGATTCAGTAAAGGAAAGGAAATAAAAAACAATCAATTTGTACGAAACCCAAGAAATCGAAGATTGAAAGGAAAGAATTTGAATGAAATCAAGTCTCGAATTTCAACAACAGTAATAAAAAATCTCTTTACAAAATATGTTCCAGAAGTCTGGATTTCGACTTCTGCCAAGCAGCTTTATACAACGATCCTCGTTCAGGACCTCCTGATCTTCTTGGCTTGGGCAGCATTTCCGTGGATTTAACGTCCAAAAAGGTCACCGACACAATCACTTATATCGAGGTTCTCTGTGGTGCCACAGGTGATTCCGAACTTAAAAAAGTGCTTCAGTATTGTTACGTGTCATACAACAACGGCCTCAATGCCTTAAGCACAGCTGCAGATTCCTTGAACAGAAAGGATTATGAGAGTTTCAATGCAGTAGCTCTGGTTGCTTCAGGAGAAGCTGTTTTATGTGAAAGAGCTTTTGTGGAATCACCAATTAAAGTCCCCACACACTTGAGAGAAATCAGAATGCTAAACTTCTTGGTGACATTATTGTATATCTGTTTCTTATCTTTTGCTTGTTCAAGGAGGATTTTCTCCTCCATGAGCAATTTAAATTATTGAAATCAAAAACAATTTATTAAATAAAAAAGTTCTTTCTGGTTATTAATCTCCTTTATTTGTGCCAATTTTTATAACATGTAAATTTTGATATATAATTGTTAAATTATTGGAATGTTACACTTTTAAGAATTAAATTTATACTTAAAAAATAATACGCGTGAAAATACAATAACAACTATTCGAAGCAAAATTTATAAATATATTTTGATAATTATTAATTTTAAAATTTAAAATTTATTTTCGAATAATCTTGAAAAGAATTTAAAAATTTTTTAATTTAAACAAAATTACTAATATACTCGATCGATCATTGAATATACATATTTAATACATATTAATTAATAATAATTATTTTTAGGTAATTATATTCACCCGGGGATTTTGTAGTCAATAATTTGTGAAGGTGATAGGAGGGTTTCTTCTAAAACAAACAAAAAAGAAACATTTTAATAATTTGCTTAAAAAGCGAATAATTTCTACGTATTTCTTCATTTATTGGAGTTTTATCAAATATATGGGGAATTTATGTAATTTACCAAATCACTAGGAGGAAGAAGGAAAATAAACATAATGAAATTTACAGATAGGCCCTCTCCTTAAAAGGGGCTGCGAATACAGCTATCCGAGAATTCGAATACTTTGTCATCGCACCCAGACACTCTGCCAAAAGGGGAAAACCCTAGTGACCCCCTGCCTATAAATTCTCTGCAACTGCGCGAGTTTATCCGTTTGCTCCGAAGTACGAACTCAAGAACTCGATCGTAAACTATCATGGTACCAAACAGAAATCTATGAAAAAATCTTCTTGCTTTTCTCCCATTTCCGCAAATTTTTCTTTTTTACTCTGTTTTTATTAATTTTTTGGCATTTATCGTAGGCACCGAAGAAGGACAAGGCTCCACCACCGTCGTCGAAGCCAGCTAAATCCGGCGGCGGCAAACAGAAGAAGAAGGTAACTACATTAGAGTTTGCATTCATCTGGATAACTGAATAGATTCGTTGCGACATTGTTTGAGCATTTGCCTTGGGGTTTTATCGAGTATGAAAAATATTTACGGAGCTTAGGGGGTGTTTTTGGCTTCGTCAAAAACGTTTGTGAATTGCGGAAAATATTTTGTGCTTAGCGGAAACTGACGAAAGTGTTTTCCGGATCAGAGAAGTACTTAGGAAAAAGCGCTTACAAGTGCTTTCTAAAAGTCGTTTTTTGGGGTAAAAAACAACTGAAATTACATAGTGAGAGTTACTTGTTATGTGCTTTTCCGTAAGGTATTCAACTTTAACTTTTTGGAAAAAAAAAAAAAGCTTTTTGATGAAAGTGCTTCTCACATGGGTGCTTTGTGTTTATGAAATTCTGCTCGTCTGCGTAGAGAATTGTTGGGATTACGGTATTAATTCTTTCTATTTTAATCAGTCACATTGAGATTAGTGTTTGATATGTAGAAATGGAGCAAGGGAAAGCAAAAGGAGAAGGTAAACAACATGGTTTTGTTTGATCAGGCGACTTATGACAAGCTTCTTTCTGAAGTTCCCAAGTATAAGCTTGTCACTCCTTCTATCTTGTCTGACAGATTGAGGGTATGTTCTACTTAACTATCTCTGTCTTGCTGTCTTGCCGTTGTTTTTGCATCCTGGTTTCTGCGTTTCTTCTGTTTGTTATAGCAATAATCATTTATATTCAAAGTGCAAGCACTTTCTCAGCTGTTTAGGCATTTGATCAAAGTTTCCTTGAGCTTTCAATGCGATCTTCAGCTTATGAGCTGTTTAGGGCATGTTTGGGATTGAGTTGTGGTTTTTAATCCATAATTGCTGTGAAATGCAAGTATATTAATCTGTGGGCGGTTGATAAATTATGTCGTGCTTTCAAAATTAAGCAGAAGCACAGAAGACATTGTATGATTGATTTCGGAGATGGGTTTACTTTTTTTCCAATTAAACAATTAGTCTGAACTAATGATCCAATTACTACTTGATCATATACTTTCTAAAACAATGGATTGATTTTTCTGGCATACAAAGAATCTGTGTTTGTTTCATTGTCTTTCGTATTGGGTGGTTGATTAATGAGTCAGTTTCCGTCTATTGCATTATTCAGATCAGTGGCTCCCTTGCACGGCGAGCAATTAAGGATCTGATGGCCAGAGGATCAATTAGAATGATATCTGCACATGCCAGCCAGCAGATTTACACTAGGGCCACCAACACCTAGGCAACAACCTAAAATTAATTTTCTCCTCTAGCAGTAATGGAAAATGGTTTTTATTTGTTTTATTTTGTTTTTATCTTAATGTTGTTGGTGAAGAAATTTTGATTAAATGTTCTACAGCTCTTCTCAATCGCCAAATTTTGTTTCCTTTTCATTTTATCTATTGAAACACTTATTGTTCAGCGGAATGTTTTTGGCCTTTCTTTTATTGTTTCTGGAATTCATATGTTTATTAGTGGACAGAGCATGGGATGCATAGAACAAGGGCAATGGGTCAAAATAAAATTAGAACTTTTGGTTGCAAGGAATCTTAGTTTTGAATTGGAGAGTATGCTTCTATAATTTTCCAAAGACAACCCAGTAATTTGAATCCTTGGCACGACGAGGGAAGTAGATTTTAGACAATATTTTGCGGAGGTAATTTAGTTATACTCCTTAAAACTATATCATTATACATCAGGCAGATGTACACTCCGTAAAAGTTCAGAACTTGTTTTATGTCTGTACAGGAGTTTTTCCAACAATGGTTGGATTGTTTTCTTCCGCTAAGCTTATACTGAATCTGCAAGGGCATGCTCCACTGTGAGGCTAAAACTTTCATCAAACATTTAAACCATAAATTATGATCTTAAACAATCAAAGACCAATGATACCATAGCTTCAAGCTGAAAATCCAAGGACACTATCTAAAATGCCAAATCAATAGCATTTGCTTGGTTGCTCAATATTCTCTATTGTTCTATGAGAATTCGACCTTTCTCTCCACCCACAAATTAAGAGGCAAGTTATAACATTATTTAGTAAAGTTCACCTTCCTTGTGTGTGTAGATCACACAGTCTGATTTTGGATATGAGATGCATGTTAGCACATAACCTTTCTCCATCTGCTTTTCATCAAGGAATGATCCCTCCGATTGGTCCGCGAAGCCTGAAACCATCTGCCCCGCGCAAGTAGAGCAGGCACCGGCCCTGCAGGAGTAGGGCAACTCCAGTCCAGCAGCTTCGGCAGAGTCAAGGATGTAAGCATCATCCGGGGCATCAAACTCATTCTCTTCACCATCTGGTCCAATTAGTTTCACTTTGTAAGTTGCCATTGCGGATACTTTGAATGAAGAAGATGTCAAGCCAAATGCTTTAGAAACACTCCCGACAGAACCCAAAGAACTGGTGCTCTTCACGACAACACATGATTTGTTTGAGAGTGCAGTTTGGAACAAGCTGGATTTTCTGCCAGGGGGCACACATTGGAATAAGCAAGGTGTAGGAAGTCTCACAGTTGACATGTGTATACCTGAACCAGAAACTAAAACATAAACATGTCAACACTTTTTAATTGCAGCCGAGCAAATGTTGCTATCAAATTACTAAATGAAAATGTTCTACAGCATATTTAATGGCTTTTAGAAAGAAGCAAGTACAACATCATGCTACTCGAATTTCTGGATTAAATCTTCTACTAGGCATACATTAGAACCTCACAACTTTTAAGTATGTAATAGCTTCTTATTTCTTCCGCGTTTGCATAAAATTACTAGTGACAATATTATTTCCAGATTGTTTTTGATTGAAAGAGATAACAGACAACTAAAGTCTTCAGACTAAGTCAGTCGCTTATTAAGTGCGGCAGCTATTCAACCCATGAGAAATAATATAAGTGCAAACACAAGCACTGGGAATATTTGAACATCTAAATAGAGTATAGGTTAGCTTATTTACATCTGTTAACATCTTTATTTTTTGGAACAGAAAGAATTCTCAGATACTAGAATCAACATGATTGATTGTAATAACCATCACAATTCTACACCAAGCACAACTTCGCTTGATTAGACTAAAAATTTATTTATATATAGCAATGTAGCAGCAATGCCAGTGACTTAACTTCCATATTTTTATGGCAGCAGAGGAACTGAAGAACCTTTATTAGTATTTATCCTAATAACAACCACAAGATATCTGACATGCTGGCAATAGAATTTCTACAAGAAACGATCACACCAACGTTGAAGACTATATTGACAGATTGGAAAGCAAAACTGTGAAATCAGTGAGTACAGACATAATTCTATATTGAATGCAGAGATACACTAACATACCAAAGCTAATTTTCCTCAACTACATGTGAACGTCTAAAGAAATATGTCAATGCCAGAGAACACTAATAAACATGTGCCAACAGCTTTAAGAATCCTTACACCACAAATTGAGAAAATAAACTTGGCTTCACCTCAGTTAAAAATAACACATTTCCTATGCAAATTACACACACAAATGAATATGTTCATCGAAAATTATGAGTCATGTCCTCCCATTTCAAAACTCTTTTTTAAAGCATAAATTATTTACTTAATCCAGTCCAAATCAACAATTCACAACACTTTGAAGCCATACTTTGTGCGCATACCAAAGAATTATGCTTTACGGGTCACCTAAAACTAGTGTTCTGCTTATAATACAAACCAAATTTACAGTCTTTTCGTGACACATTAATTGGTTTCAGAAAACCATTTCATATTTCTTATACATACAGATATAAATGATTGCATATACAGATAGTGTATACAGTCATATTATGCAATTCATCAAGTTTTAGTATCCTAGAACATCCTCAAAAGCAAGCCATATACACAGACAGCCATACACTTTAACAAAATACTGACAAGAAAGAAAAACAAAACAAACCAAAACCCAGAATTAGTTTCCAGAGAAAACAACAGATTTATGTAGTTTAAGAATCAAGAAAATCAATTAACCAGCTTTTAATCAATACTAAAAACAAAACAACTGATTGTTATGACCCTTAATTAAATAAAAACCCAGCACAAAATGGAAAAAGATATCGTTAGGTAGGAAATCTTACAGGAAATAGAGGTATCAGAGTGAAACAGCAGTTCTTATGAGAGGAAAGTGGAACGGTCTGACCTAACACTGAGTGGTGCATACTTGTGTGTACGCAATATATTTGTGACAACCTAGTGTTTGTTGTTGCCTTCCCTTAGTTGCCCCCCGCTTCCACGGCAAAAGCTTGTGAAATTACCAGCCTAATTATATCATATTTTATTCTAATGTTTTCTCTTAATTTGGAGATTCGTTTTGTTTGGATTTGGGATGGGTTTACGTGTACTCAAGTGTAAAAAGATGAACAATTACCCAACTATCAAAAGTTTACTCCTACCATAAATATTAAGTTATAATATAATTTGCAAGTCTACTTTCAAATATTTATATTATTTAATTATGTAAAATTTAAATTTTTTAAATATCACAGAGATAAATAATTTAAGTAAGATAAATTTATAATAATAAATTTAATATGATGAGAATATAACATAAATCAATTTTTTAATATACGGTAAATAAGTTAAATTTTTAAAATTTAAAAAAAAAAAAATCTTTGAGTCATTAAGCAAGCCAAATAATTGTGGAGGCTATAGTAATCATGGAGGCAGTTGGCTTGTAAGGATGTATTCATTTTGAGGGTCTCATGTGTCCTTGCCTCTTGGTGAGAAAACAAATATACAGTAAAGATTATAACTTCATGACAAGATGCCATTAATGCAATTCCCAATTTCAAGATTGTTCTAATGCATTCTACACTTGCCTTTATCCCCACTACAAGATTCTTCTCAAACCAACCTTTACATTCTAACAAGAAAAAGATTTGGGTTTAGATTTATGGTCAAAATGTCAATAGTAATTAGCCACAAATGGGTTATTTTTTGAGTTTTAAGAAAGGATTTGATAGAATTAATAAATGTGTTTTATTTTTTTAATATATAATTATATTTTTATATATTATTAATAAAATTAATTATGACACGTCAACACAAGTTGTATTTATAAATATAACAGTTTTATTTGTCTATCAAGTTTTCAATTGGGCCATGGGCTTATGTGTTGGGCTCAGCAGGGACGGTGGGATTTACTCTGGGCCTTGACATGGGCTGAATCGTGCCCTTCCGGTCTGGATCGACCGGTTTGGCGCAGATTCCATTTTTGTTGAAATGAAGAAATGGAAATGGAAAAAGGAAACTCTGTGAAAGATTTTCATGGGAAAAATGGCCATTTGAGGAAGGAAAAACATGGCAGCTTCTTCGTCTTCGAGAGTCCTAGCGCAGAAGGTGGGGCGGCAAGCCCTTACATTAACCAACGTCGCGGCGGAGAGAATACGTCAACTATTACAGCTGCGCCAGCGCTCTTTTCTCCGACTCGGCGTCAAGGCTCGCGGCTGCAACGGCTTATCTTACACCCTCAATTATGCAGGTGACTGAGCTGAACCCTTCATTATCCGCGAAGCTTTTACTTGATAAAACGAACCGTTGATGAGACTTGGAATAAATTGATCATTTTTATTAAACTAATTTGTTATTTTGATGCGAATCAATATAAATCTTTTAAGTGAAATTGTCTAATATTCAGATTCATAGGTCATCAAATCATCATGAAAATTAAAGGGTCTAATGAATAATTTAGGAAACGCTGGTGCTCCTCCATAAAATTGCAGGGGAAAGGAGAGTGGCACTGCCTTGATATTGTTTAGCTCCATCAATTTTTTTTTAACACAATCTATGTGAAAAATATGGCTGAGGAAATCAACTTGATAATGGTTAAAAGTTACAAGCAAGGCTTGCCATACTGATGAGAGTGGTTGGTCTCGTTCCAAAAATAAAAAGGGGTTCAGGATCAGAAGCTTCTTTCATTCTCTTGTTATATGATATTACCTATCCATGGTTAGTATGGAAAATTTGGCTTGAGGATAAAAAGTTATGCGTTTGTGATTCAATTACATTTCTAAGAGTTTTCCTTTCAGGATGCTGTATTTAAAATCCCATACTAAGTTAAACTTTGATAAAGTATTATTTTGTCCTCAAATTTTGTTGTTCTCTGTGCATGAGTTTTCCTACTAGTTTTGTACTTGCATGCTGCTAAATTTGTTGCAAGTTTTGCCATTTGACTCATTTTAATAATTCTTATTGTTTTGATCTATTTCGATATTTTGAATGTTGTTTTTATGTGGCTTGCTTCACTTGTCATATTGTTTTGTTTCCCATACCAATAATTAGATGAGAAATCAAAGTTCGATGAGTTGGTTGAGGACAAGGGTGTTAAGATACTGATTGATCCAAAGGCCCTTATGCACGTTATAGGAACCAAGATGGATTTTGTCGATGACAAACTCAGGTACAGGCAGTATCTGTCATGTTTGTCTGAGTTATGTGAACTTATTCTTCATTGGTAAATGAATGAACTCATGCATTTTTTATGAAGTAGGATATTATAGTGGTATGCTTCATTTGCTATGATGTATTCACATGATAATGAAATTAGTTTTTCCCAAATTCTGTTGATTCCACATTAAAGAAATGTCTGACAGCACCTGCTGTCACTTTTTGAGCCCAACTGAATACCTGCACCTCTTTGATTGTTTAAATTTTGATTTGTAGTATATCCAGTTGGTGTATATCAGTTAGTTTTGCCAGATTAATGATTGTATAAGCCTTCAGTCTATACGTTGATCTTTTCCCATCATGCTCTAATTAAACCTTCTCTTAGTTCCATATTTGCTAGGTTCTTTGATTCTTCCATATGCTTTGATTTTCTGTTCCGAGATTAATAATTCAAGCTTTTGGGTTTTCCAGTTCTTTGCTTCATCTCTCCTATTTATTTATTTGCTTATTCATTTATTTATTCAGATCTGAGTTTGTTTTCATCAACCCTAACTCAAAAGGGCAGTGTGGTTGTGGAGAGTCCTTTATGACAAGCAGCAGTGCAGAAGCTGCAAAGCGAGGTCGTAGCTAAGGATCATTTCATGCTTATCCAAGCAACACCAAGAATCAATTGCAAGAAAAAGATAAAAGAAAAAAAGGGGTTGTACAGCGAGGACATTGTTGGTGATCTTGGTCTACCTACACCACTAGTTTGTGTACCTAGAACATCTCAGAATTGCCAACTCTTGTAAATAAATTGATGATACTGCTTGAATTATCAGTGACAAAAGTGTTGTAAATGTTGTTCTGTTTTAACTCAATTTGTCGAATACTGTTGGAAGTTCGACATATGTTTTGGTAAGCTTAATGACAATTTACTGTCTGCTTTTCCTGGCATATATCAGTTGGGGCTTATTCCGTTGTAGCATTGCAATGAAGTATGGCATCTGGTTAACAGAAGTTGGTATGTGTAGAAATTAGACCGTGAAGGCGTCACTGTTTGAGTCTTACCAGCTATCATGAATATGATACTGAATCTTTATTCGGTCTGAAACAAAACTGAAGTGAACTACATGAGATCTGATTCTGGTTTCGGTTGGTCATTTTACACGAACTACACGTGATGCTTTTGATGTTTTCATTGAGAGTAACTGTCAACCAAACTACACTCGTATACTATGCAAAATCTTAATTTCCACCACCCAAAAGACTACGATTACTGTTATTAAGCTTTCCAGTATAGTGTGTTCTAGAAATCCAAAGACACACATCAGGTGTGAATCTAGCTAAAATTAGTCTTTCCGGCAATACATACGAATGATCCACAAACCATAATAATGAGTGTACAAGATCGTCAATTCATGGAAAGTAATATTGAAAAGTAATCTAGCATCAAAGCAAGATTAATAATTGGAATTTAGTATGTCAGAGAACATCAAATCCACAATTTCTTGTCTGAAGAACCTATCTATTGACACTTGAGGCAGCAAGCTAACAATAGGTAGAGCTAGAACTACATTGACAAGTTAACCATCATAACAAGTAATTGATAAAAAAATATTCAAGCACTGCATTGTACAACCTACTTGAATGGAGAAGATGACTTTTATGATTGTTACAACTCAAATATTCCAATTTGACAACGAATTCAAGTTCTTTATAAGGAATATTATGCAATCAATGATAGAGTAACAATAGCAGTTAAAAGTCAAAGGCAATGAAGTGATATGAAATAAGCAATAACAGGCATTAAATGAAAGAAGTATGTTGATCACTTTTCTTTCTGGCCTACCAGATCATGTCCATCCAGGAGCACTGGGAATGATTACAAAACTATCATTCATTTATTCGTTCCTTCTAGGTGTAGATAACTGGTGTCTTGACCATCCTTCTAGTGCATTGCGGTGGAAGGCATTCATTCGAATATAAGGTCGCCTTTTTTTGATGAACTTCTCAGCCTCTTTCCAATCTTCTACAATGCCTAAAGAAACTAATAATGCACACATCACAGCAACACTTCTTCCATGACCTAGAGAATAAATAACACAAATTCTATCACAAAATTGTGTATTCTCAAGCAAGCAAAGAGCTAGAAAATCAAAAGACAAGCTGCAATCAGCCCAACAGACAAGTTTTCACAAGTGATCCCTATATTTTACTATTCTGAGAATAATTAATCATTATTTTTATGAAAGCTTGAAGCTTCATAAAGAATGTTAAATCAAGGTAGTTGTATCACCTCAATTTAATAGGGCACTATCATTCGACCAAAATGGCCTGAATGTTAAATATTATTAATAATCTTGGAATATTCAAGAAAAATGTGTGTAAATACACAATGGGTTCACAATTTGTTTCTTTTAAAGCTGAAACCAAACAAACATTAAACTTGAAAACCAAGTGCTTTATGTGCTCTTCAGCATTCCTTGATTACAAACCAACTCCTATTGGAGAGTTTCAATACACAGACAATTAAAACCTAATTTCCATAGTACAAAGGCTTTTCTCTTAGCATATGACAATTAGTAAAGAGAAAAAAAAGCCAGAGAATCATTGATAATGTTGCCATTGCCATGAAGACAACATTCTAAAGTTCTTTGTTTTTTCTTTTTTCAACAGAGAGATAGGTAACCATTAAGTGAATTATCAATACATTTGAAATAAATTCTCACTGGCCCTCCTAACCAGGCTGAGCATAACATGCTCCATCATGCTTTATCAATATCAACGAAAATTTTGATAAACTAAAGAAGATCAACATAAAAGAATAAGTTCCATGTCTCTTTCTTGGGGAAATTACAAAACTTTTATTCAAAAAAGTTTCTTATGGAATTTGTTAGCCACTGAAGAATAAAACCAGAAATTGCTACGATCATAAAGTTGAAGATGAAACAATGGCAAGACATGTAAGAACAGGAAAGCATGTGGGAAACTTCCACCATACGCACTCGGGGAAAAGTATAGCTAATATAGCATGACCTACAATACAATCCAAGCCAATGCTGATTTCACCAAAAACTATAAACACCTACGGCACAAAAGAAGCCAATATTACCTTATATGTGAAAACAACAAAGTATTCTCATGAACATCAAAACTAAGCATCGTTCCGAGGCTATCAATTAGATTGAAACCTGATGCAACTACCGACAAAATTGTTTGAAAAGAAGCTGATAACAACTGGATAAAACAAAAGAGCTATGAAGCCATAAATAACTTGTATAATTCACCAGTGAAACAAAAAAAAAAACCGAGATAATACCATATGCACAGTGAACAAAAATAGGCCTATTCTGGGCTCTCTTTCTACAAGCCCACTTCACGGCTGACTCAATCTCCCCAGGCCGAGGCGCCCTCGTGTCCCAAGTGGGCACACATAGATAAGAGTGCCCCTCAAATTCCTTGATCTTTGGAAACTCACAAGTGCAATCAATAATGGCAGGATTTCCGGGCGGCAATTTACTGGGAGAAGACGGCCACCCACCAACATACAACCCTTTACAAACCTCAGTGTAAGGTTCTTCACCACTGCTGAATCTTCTTAGCATTGAAAAGATTCTAACAAAGTAAATGTAAGGGCTGAACATGATGATTGACCAAATGGGAAAACTCCCATCTGATTTCTTACCCAAAATCATGGGAAGATTGATTGATGCGTGAGATGCAAATGAAATGAGGAATGAAACTACTGATGCATACAAGAATGGCAATGATAACAGTGCAAAACCTAAGTTTCTTAAAAATGCAAAAAGGAGGAAAAGAACTGTTGCTTTCAATGCTAAGAAGAATGAAATTCCGACACCCATCTTGGATTTTTGCTTTGGATCAAAATCAGAAATTCAAGTCACAAGGTTAATTGGGTTGATGAATTTTTGGTAGATATCTACAAAATTTTCATTTGGGTCCCTCTTTTTGAAAGCAAGGAATGAACTGTACGTGATTAAAGCTAACAGATAAACCAGACAATAATAGTGGAAGGATGAATAGCAGAAATTTATGCACGAGAACCGGTCTGTGTTTTCATGGCAGAATTCATTATTACATGAAAGGAATAAACAAGAAAAAGGAAGACGACGGATCGAGTTCTTGACTTGAGCAATCGGCTTAGCGCACGTGCCTTCGATGATGTCAATGGTGTTTGTAAAATAAATAAAACTAATTAAAGACGGATGAAAAGAAGTAACCAGTTGTATTTTACAGTGTTTAAGTACTTCGTTTTCTCTTAATTATCTCCTTTAAATATTAATGGCAATGGAGGTAAACGAAAAGATTAAGAACTGCTTTATAATGACAGAAGAGAATTTAACAATACAGAATTGAAACATATTCACAAAACTCTGTGAACGTGAGTTACTGCTGAACTCCATTGAGTCATCAGTACACATATACTAGTTAGTTATCTTCCAGAGAAACACACTTTATTCACTGTGATCCACAATTATCCGGTTGCTTTCAGCGTCAAGCGGCTTGTTCCTATCACGAGAAACCTTGGAACCGCCGTCGGACGGCGATTGCAGCTGCCTACCCCTGGCTTGAACCACTCTCTGCATCGCATCTGCAAGGTTTGTGACCTTAGGTATTTCATTTTCAGCTTCCTGACTTCTTATAACTCTTCCCCTCCGATCACCGGGAAATAGATCGTCTTGCCGGAGATCGCATTTGTGAAGCTTGACATACTTATTCTTCGTAAACATTTTAAGCATGCTCAGACCTTTAGCTCTGTTAGTAATGTTAGAATTTTTGGTAATATTTATAGTATTTGTTCTTATTTGTGTTAGTTGAGAAAAAAACACTGGTTAGGACAACCAACTAGCAGAAAAGTTTGCAATCTTTTGTTTCCAGTAATATATCAGAGGTCACATCATCTTGGCGTGGCTTTCATATCAAATTGAGCCAAGTTTTTAGTTATTATATTTAAATGGCGTTTGTTCTAGGTTTTTGTTGGACGGGGTAAGCAGATTAAGGAGAGATCAAGAAGAGAAATTCACTGCAATAGTAATTCAATCTGCTGCAATATATATATATATATATATATATATATATATATATATTCATCCTTTGGGTTGGGCTTTTCAGACCAACTAGGCTAAACTACCCACTTACTAAAAAATGGACTAAGTTTGTCTGCCATTTTAATCCAACTGTATACAATACAACATTCACCGTCTTTTGCTTATATTCTTCTATAGGTTGGTCGGCTTCTTGTGATGTTTTGAAATGGAGGAAGGAGTTCAGAGATGGGCGGTGGATATATCGAAGTGGAATCCAACTCCGCATGAATTCTCTTTTGCCCTTTCTGTCCTGCCTCAACAAGAGCAATCCTCCATCACCAGGTAAGCTTCTCTTTCTTTGGTGAGAACACTGGAGATAAATAAGAATTGGTTCTGTTTGGATTCCTGGAAACTACTGCAACTTCACGTTAACAAGCTAGAAACTTGGATTGGTTCAGTTCATATTGTATGCTATTTGTTTTCTGGGCTCTGCGAACATTATACATATGATCAAGAATTTTTATCATTTTCTTGATTTTTCTCTGCCGTTAAAGCTTTTGGCTGATGGGAGGTGTTGGCAAATTAAAAAGTCATAAAGTTGGACGATTGAAATATCATCAGCTGTATGAACTGGAGCTTCATGTCTATTTCTTTTATCCCCTGTGAAATGTGGGTTGTGTAGGGATTGTATATGTTGAGTTCTATTCTGATTATTCTGTTTTAGGATTATTACTGGGGTTACAAGTTAACTTTTGTGAATCTTCGAAGTTAATACTATAGATCATGGGTTGTTTGATTTTCAATGTTCCTTTGCATTTGTAGATTTGTGAAAATGGAAGATAGGAAACGGGCACTTGTTAGCCGTTTGCTTCAGTATGCTCTTGTGCGGCAAGTGGTGGGAATCCCATATGAAGAGATTATCATAAAGCGCACAATTGAAGGCAAGCCCTATCTGGTATGATTGAATGTTAAAATTTTAAATTCTTGTTTCTGTAAAATCCAATTTGCAGCGATTTAGTTAAAATTTGTTTGTAGTTTTGTAAGAGTGGACTTAGCACATCAAAATAATTATGAATGGAGAATCATTTTAAGTTTTATTGTCTCCATCGATCGGGGCATCTTCTTATTTTTTACTGACTATCAATAAGATTTTATGGTTTAGCTAACACGTAAATGATATGATAGAAGATCTAAAGTACACATCAGCTATTGTAGTTTTTGATTTTAAAAGGTTACTTTAACTGCAATTCTGCAGTATTCAGTAGAGGTTCAGACTTCTTTAGCTCCAGTAGAGTAGGCAGTTGTGGAGTTCCAGGGATTAAGTGCTTCAGGAGTTAAGTGAACTTGAAGCTTTCCTTTTATCTTCCTCATAGCTAATGCAAGTCAGGCATTTGTGTTTGTAAGAAGTTCATAGGATATTGTTATATTCCTTAGCTCGGTCCCATTTTGCTTTGTCCCCTCTTACCCTGCGCATACTTTTAGCATTACTGTCACAGTTGCTTTTGCTATACCATGCATGTTATCCGTGTTTTTCAGGAATGTGAGAGAGTTAGCATCGACTTGCCAAATTTTAATTTCAATGTGTCCCATCATGGTGATTACGTGGCAATAGCATCTGAGCCTCTGTGCATTGTGGGGTTGGACATTGTTTCTTGTACGGTTCCCTGCAGAGAGACAATTCCAGAATTTGTTCAAAATTTCTTGTCATACTTTTCAAGTTTTGAATGGGATAATATACAAAATGCAGGCTCTTGTGATGAAATTCTGATTGAGTTTTACAGGTATGGTTGTGCTTCGTGTGTATTATCCTATTTGAAAAACTTTTGACCCACTAGGACTGCCTTTCAGTGTTTTGTTACTGATCCCAAAAGAAAAGCTTCTTTTGAGTTTTGTTTTCAGCTCATGATCACTCATAATCAGTTCTTTCCTAATATCTGTTTAATTTGCAACTTGGTGCAAGCTGTGAAAACTTCAAATTCAAATGTTGCAATCACAGTTTTATTTACCAGGTTAAATTTGATCTGTTGGTCAAATTTTCCCTTGCGTTTCTCTTCCATAGAAGCTTCTTTAATCTTTGAAATTGGATGTTAGCTCGATGTTTGTTTTTCCTGATAATTATTTTATCTTTTGCCAAGTAGGAAGCATGAAAGAAGATTTTTCAAAGTGTTTGATTAATACTGCTGATGTAGATACTGGTGTCTGAAAGAAGCCTATGTCAAGGCCATAGGGATTGGAGTGGCAAGTAGGTTGGACAAAGTGGAGTTTCATCACACTGGCTGGACCAACATATCTGTTAAAATTGACGGAGAGACCAAACCAGAGTGGAGGTTTTGGCTTTTTGAGTTAGGAAAAGGTCATTGGGTAAGTATTTAAGTTCTCTTTCAGATTGTTTGTGCAAGAACCACTCTAATATCTTCTTCTGAGATAACCATTGTTTTTATCAAACTGCAGGCATCTGTTGCAAAAGGTCACCCAAGGTCAGCCACTGAGAGTTACAAGAGAACATTAACTAGATCAGTTTTTAATCTAGAGGAATATCATAAGGGCCTCTATCTTCCAAACGCACCATTTCTCTCACAAACTGTAGAACAACTGATTTCAATCTTATGCAAAGGAAATGGGAAACTGGATGTACAGCAGAATGCGTGATACATCCAGAGCTCATTCTCTTTAGTACTGAAATATTCTCTTCCATGGGCATTGTCTTTCTTAGACTTCACCCCTGTGATCATGGAATTAATGGCTTCAACAGCCTTCAGTCCATCTTCCATGATAGCCACTGTTTCCCCCAATTTTTTTGAGAATTTTTTGTTCCCAATTCCTTGAATAATTCACTTAATTGATGAAACGACAACTAAATCAATCCCATACAGAAGCTCGGGAACCAAAATTGGATTACTACCAAAATTGAGAACTAAAACTGAATACTAAAAAAATTGGAGCAATAGAGATTGTTGTAGAAAAGATGGTCTGCCGACTGTTGAAGCTTTGGAGTGGAACTCCATGTTTGCTGCGGATAAGTTTAGAAAAGAAGTGAATCTTCTCGTGGCTGCAGTAATATTTGTATAATTGAGTAGATACTTCAACCAAAGGCTGTATGGGTTGAGGGCTAGTGTTGGCGGTGGTTTTTGCCCTTCTATTTTTTAAAATTTCCAATGTGTGTGTGTGTGTGTAAGTAGTCTAATCCCTTCTGTCCCATGAACAATACTTTTTTTGTACAATTCAACAAACAATTGCATTATAATACGATCCTATTAAGTCAGCGGTAGATTATATGATATTGGTTGCACAAGGGTTCTATTCGTATGTTTGACTACTAGTCAGTTGAGATGAAAAAAACCGAAGGAAGAAGAAATGAGCAGAAACATTTTGATGGCGGCTCCGATACATGAGTCATTGTCCTAATAGGTGAAGTCCTATGGCAATGTTAAGGTTCAACAAATCATTTTCAGGTGTAGTTTTGGGTCATTGGAATGCATATGTCGTATGGGTGGGCAGCACAAACTATGCTTAATCTCTCGCACATACATCGGAAATGCCTAGCTCTGCATAGTGACAATGCTTAATCACTCGCAGATATGTTCATCTAACCAAGAGCTTATCTCTGCCTAGTAACAATTCTTAATCGCTATTCATCCATCCAAGAACTTCCTTGTAACAGTTTTCTTTTTCCATTATTTCAACCTTTTTTTTTTTTTAAGGAAACAAATAAAATCATATTGATCAAAGTGACTAGAGGTACGCAAACAACCGAGTCCGAGACAAAACCCAAAAACTATATGTAAAAGGTATACCTAATAAACACAAGAATAAGGAAGGAAAAATCTATGAAGCAAACAAAATTAATCCAAGACTGTAAATCCCAATTCCCAATCAAGCCGAAAAGGCAAAAAGAATCTTGAAAATCTTTAGCAACCAAAGCCAATAGAGAAGTAAAGAAACAAAATTCTGTCCCATGGCCCTCCTTTTCCTCTTCAAAAAGGTGGCCCTCCTTTTCCTCTTCAAAAAGGTGGTCATTTCTTTATTGCCATATCACCCACATATACTACAAGAGGGCTAGGACTGCAAACTTCCGTAGTGTTTTAGCTTGCCTGCCTATTCTGAAAGCAAACAATATTCTTCAGTCAGTAATGCATTGCAAGAAGCTTGGAAATACCCATAGAATTTTAGTTGCGCTGCTTAATCGAGCTAATAAATAAAGAAGAGACAACACAATGAAGGAAGAGGTAGCCGTTGGTTTCTTGATCCTTTTTCTACATTTTACACACCATGAAGGGGAAAAACACATCTTTTGATTTCTCCTTTGGATCATCTCTCCAGTATTAATTTTTCCAAGAGCTATGATCTGAGCAAGGACTACAGGGGAAAAACACTTCTTCAGATTTCTCCTTTGGATCATCCCTCCAGTATTAATTTTTCCAAGAGCTACGGTCCAAGCAAGAACTTGAACTGTAGAAGGAACATTAACTATCCAAACCATTCTAAACTGTTTCAACTCACAAGTAGAGCTGTCTTCCACCAACCATTAAAAAAAATAAAAAATAAAAAATCTATAAAACAGAAAAATTATTTGCAAGAGAAATTGCCCAAGGATGTAAATTTCCATATTCTCCCATCATCTTTATTCTCTTCAACAGCAAATAAGTTCAGCAAAATCGTAAAAGCAGTATACTCTCCAATTTCAATCTCATTCAAATTTCTCCACAAATAGAAATTTCAACCCAAATTTAAGGAAGAGCACCCATGGACCATTCTAGACTTAATGGACATGTTCTTCTAGTAAGAGACTATTATAAAAGAAAAGCAAGAATTTCACGGAAACAAAACAGTAGTTACAAGAATAAGATTCTAATTTTTCTACAGTATTTCATTAATTTTGAAATAACTGTTCTAAATTTATTAGAACATACCCATAACCAAGAAACCAACTCCAAAAAAATGTAAAACAACTATCAGGAAGGCCATATGTGTTTCCAACTATCACCAGTAACAGGAGCAAAGTCATATCTATTGCAGCTTTCTATCCAGTCATACAATGTCTCCTAACATTGCAGACATTTATGTTTCAATCCACCAACACAATGAAATAAATAAATAATGAGAACAAGAAGAAATGATGAAGGGGCAAAACATAGCACATGGATGAATTATATTAAAATACAAAATAGTGTAATGAAATGAAAGACAAATTGCCGGACAGAATATCCTAATTTGTGTATGATGAAACAAGGGAAGGTGATCAGTGGCATAGGAAAGATGCCAAGATGAATAAGCACCAAGTAGCAGATCAAATCACAAGCCAGTAACAAAAGCATAGTACAATGGGAAATCTTCAGATAGAAGCCAGTTGTTTAGTCTTGACAAATACGAATAGTATAAGATTCCTCAGAAGCTCAAAAAAGAAAAGGGTAAATCATGAAATCTTTAGGTACAAACAATGTTCCCTTTGCTAGAGTGTCTCCAAAACAAATTCAAAAACTAGAAAACTATGATTACGCCTTTCTACTCTTTTGGAAGTTTCAAGAAGTTCATTGGAGAACTAATATATTTCACAGAATAAAGAACAAACATTTATCACAAAATGGCAAAGATAACATACCTTTTAAGAGATTTCTGCCCAAGCCACGGGCTTCACTTTGAAACCAGCATCAGAAGAAAACAGGTACAAGCTCCATGATCAAAGACTAATAAGATGAATTCCAATGTTTGGCCGGTAAACAAGAAAAATCTGGCATCATGTACCCAGTATAGATCGACAGTTATGCCAGATAGTGGAAGAATATTAAAACCTATGTATTATCTGAGAAATTTTTAACAAAGAGCTGGGCAATATATAGAAATTGAGCAACAAAGAAAGATAAGTTTAATACCTAAATTGCCAACAAAGACAAAATCAAATGTGATTCCATCAGCAAAATTGTGGCAAAATATCCCCCAAGGCACATATCAACAACTCCAGATCAAAATATTATTTAACATAACATACCCACATATTGGTCATGATAACGTATGGATAAAGCCCAACTACTAAAGTGCTGAATTCGTATCAAGAAATCAGCAATCAACTCACTGATGAATAAAAAAACACATCCATTTCTCATTTTGCCATGAGAATCAAACAAACACAATGGTGAACTCATGAACGAACTTAAGAATGAAATGCCATACCAAGGCATCATGGTTAGATAAATATAAGAGAACAAAGCCCAAACAAAAAGCAGATCCAAAACAAAATATAAATTCCTACATAAATAAGAACTCAACAGAACCAGAAATAAAGGGAACTAGCTAAACAGAAAGGCTCTTTAAGGAAGCTGTGATTTGTTACAATGAGATAAATCGTCTAAATCACAAACAATTAAAGAGTGTTTGTGTAACTTCTCTAGAGAAGTATACAAAAAGAATGGAAATAATTACAAGTGCCAATTCACCAGAGGCATAATTATATTAGCAGGTTGTCCCCTGACAAGAGCACTATGATTCTTATCTAAACAGTTGAATAAACCATGGGAATGTACAGTATAGTGTCCTCGTCAAAACATATTCAACTCCGAGAGGTCGTCCATAGGTATTTGAAGACCCACAAGGTCTTGCTCTTGCAAGTCATCTTCATTAAAATTATTGAACAAATTACTCAGGTCATTGTCTCCACCTAATTCTTCTATTAAGTCAAACGGTTCTTTTACTTCTTCAGAAGAATTTGGACGAACACTGTCCTGAGAGATCAATACAACTTCCCTTTTCTTATTGCCACCACTATTAACTTCTTTGGATGCATGAGCCGAAGGATACGCATTATCAGCTGTTTCTGAAAATTTGTCTATAAATCCATTTCCTGAAGTTGATAGCTGAGCCGTCTTCTGCTTTGGCTTTGATTTCATTTTACGCTCACCCTTAAAATTACCCATTGAAGCACGGCCAGATTTGGCATTTCTGATTGAAGTATCTTTTTCACTTCTCTTTCCCTTTGCCCCACCTAATACAGGATTACCAAGAGCTGATGCAGCTCTAAAGGAAGCACTGCCACCAACATCATCAAGCAGAACTTCCTTCTTCCTCCCTCTGCTAAATATCGGTCCAGTTTTGACAAAATCTTGGTCCATGGGTTGGGTATGAGGTCCAAATGCATCAAATCTCTCAATTTTAACAGCATGGAAATCACGCTGCTCACCACTTCCAGGAAAACTGCCTGAAGAAGAAGAATACAAATTTATCAAGCAAAATATTAAATAATTGGACATGTTTGGATATAAAAATTCCAGCAAAAGCAAATGAGAAGTGTGCTTAATTTTTGCTCAAATCAACATAAATGGCACTTAACTAAACACCATAACCTTTATTTTCTATAAAATGTGGTGCAACATAATTGCAAAATCAAAGCATGTTAAAATAATTAATGTATTCTTTGAAATCACAACAGTAAATTAAAACACAAACCTGACACCGGAGGCAATGGCTGAGAGTTAGCAGTTGCAGGTTGCATATTTCTAGCAAAACAAAAGCTTTTGGTAGATTCCACATCATTTCCTCTGGGAGGTGCAGCAAAAATTACATCTCGAAATGCAGGCTCTGAAAAGCAGCTTTTGCCTGTTTCTTCAAATTTCCGACATCTAGCAAGTGTCCTCTTCATAAAAGCCAAAGCAATGTGTTTTGAAACCTTAGCAATCCCGCTTTTCGAAGCATTGCTTCCCCTTGTTGCCTGCCATTTTTATTCAAAGAGGCAACTTACAGTTCACACTTAAAATAACTATGGTAAATTCAGAACCCTAATATTGAAAATGCTCACGAAATATCTATTCAAAAATTCATGAGGCAGAAAATAGCAGGGCATTTTAGAAGAGAAAGCATCATTTGACACTCATTTGATATGGCATATAACCTTTAAACATATAATCCCAATCTCTACCAATTTCCCACCCCCCACAATCAGATGCACACAAGCACAAGTTCCAGAAATTTCATGTCAAACCACCAATAAACCTCGATTGTATATAAATTCAAAATCATTCAGTCACATGATAGATGAGTCAGCAAGTATTACCAACTTCTTTTTGTAGGCCAACTCAACAAGTCTGTTCATTGCAACCTGCTCAAGGCCCCTGCAAATTAACCACAGTTTCAATCTTCATCAACAAAAGGAGAAAATAGACTAACGTACAAATTAAAAGGTAAAAAGCTTGATACAATATATTTCACTGAGTACTGAATATACTACCGTTCTTCTGTTTCCTTGTCTTCTTCTATTGCTTTGAGTATTTTGTTCAGGCATTCCTTCTTTTTACTTGCCTATAAAAAAAAAAAAAAGAAATAGATAGATTAACAAATGCAGCTAGAAAATATGATAAAGATATAAAAAAAAAATGCTAAATTGTCAATGAATTGGGATTGTTTAAACCAAATTACAAAAAGAAATTTATTGTGGAAGTAATGTAATGAGAAAATTCGACTTTCTAAGTTCTGCCAATGCTGCAAAATTAGTATATTTTAAACCACTATAATTGAACAAAGAAAAAACCTGTTGAGAAAGTCCCTTCTGTAGTTCAATAATCTCTTGATTAACAGTTTCATCCTCCCCATCAGCAAGATCCGGCTGTCGTGTTGCAACCATAAAGGATGGTAAAAAAACATAAGTTAAAGAAAAAATTCAGTTTTGCGTATGGATAAAAGAAGAGACAGCAGTTTGAATAATATTATGCCACTCTTTACAGGCAGATATCAAACAAAGTGAAATTCAAGTGCAATATTTTGTTATAGGAACTAATAGAAAGTATATAAACAAAAATATTTGAACTAATTACAAATCCTTTTACTAGATTAGGAAAAAAGAGTAAGTGCTTCCATGCACGTCATTTTTTTACACGTCAAGCTTACCACTGGTTCTAGATACAGTCCAATACTCTGCAGCTCCAGCATAAGTTTATCCCTTATACACAGTTGCTCGTATTGCCAATCAAACGAACAAATGCCAGAAGCATTTGAATGTAGAGCTTGTGGTCCATTTCCGCCATTTTCAGAAAACCCAGGGAAAATCCTATTCTCTGAATGCATGAGTCCACTCCCTCCATTGGCAAAATCGCCACTGTATGATTGATTTTGGGTGCTTGTGCTCCTATTAACAGTAGTACTCCCGCTGCAGGACAATCTGTCAACAGGAAATTGCATATGATCCAGATGACCTAGCAAGGAGTAGTATTCAAGTTCAATTCTGTCCCTCTTTCTAGAATCAGAACCAACACAGTGAGAAGTAGCAGCAGGATAATTATCCCAACTATATTGGAAAGGCATATTTCTTCCTCCATTGTTTTCTTCAAGTTCTTCAGTTTCATCTTCCACAATCAAAGCTGACAGCACTCTTTGATACAGTGGGGCCTCTTCGATCCTTCCTTCTGAGTCCAATCTTCTGCAGAAATCACCATTGTCCAAAACCTCCTCACCCAGATCAAGAGTCCTAATTGACTCTTTTGAATGAATTTTCTCTTGCAGTCTTCTCTCTTTTTCACCAGTAACAACTGTTGGAGACGAAAAATCTTGTCCATGTACAAGATTACCCTATGAAGAACATACAAATTCAGAACAATCACATGAGAACCAAAATCCATACAAAAATCTTAAAGTGATCTATATAGGTGCTTCTATGTTCTTATTAATGTTTTGAAGACTAATTCCACCCAGACTAAAGTATGAAGAAAATTTTTGTTAAGAGATGAGAAAATAAAAGGAAATAAAGCAAAACTTCTGAGATAAGCTTTTGTAGGAGTAGAACCATATAGAGGAGAAATTCAAGAAAACAGATGATGAGTGTGAAGAGATGGAGTAACGCCAAGTTCAGGATGCCAAAAGGGAGATAATTGCAGATGAAGGAAGGGAGAGAGTGGTAAAATGGTACTGTCAAATGACAGTGGATTTAGTTAGCATCACCAAACATTGGGAAGCAAGTAACTTGACTTAAATAGCAATGCCATTCTTCATGCAAATCACCAGATTTTACTCCAATTAACATTTTATTCCCCTCATGGAATTTGTAGCTAGAGTTTGTCATTGCATGTTGACAGCTAATTCAACGACTTTGTAAAAAATAAATTATTGCAAGCCTTAAACCACCATTTTTGGTGAAACACTCATTTTTATGCATCAAGTTTACTTTATAAGATGTACTTTGCTTTCAGGAAATGCCAAAAAGAAAATGATTCAATCAAACTGACTAATGAAGGTCCAAATCAAGTTAACAAGAAGAAAAGACACATTGATCAAGATGGCAAATCTATTCATGATCCTAAACTATTGAAAGGTGTTGACAAAACAACAAATATCTGGTTTCATACATTACCAAAACATTATTATCAAGGCTACACACCTGATATAAGCTTTCACAATGCTCATCTGTAGATTTCAGCTGATTCAAGATGACAGCAAAAGAAAGTGAGCGATCATTTGGACATGACAAAAAAATAATCTCACTCAAGCCAAAATTATTAGTTTAGTTGTAGATTCTAGTCCTTACCTGTTGCTTTAGGAAGGATATATCTTCTATGCTGAGAGAAGCAAAAACCACTTCTATTTTCTTCCAGAATGAACCAGAACAAGAAAGATCTACAAAAGTGAGCATTTGCTCAAATAATACTTCTTACATATAAACGAAAAAGGATAAAGAGAAACAATTTTAAAAAACTGAAAAAGGAAAAAACAGTAGCCGCACAAAATACATATGATGTATGTACATGAAACAACAAAAAATTAAGCTCAGACACGTACAGCTGGAATTACAGGCAAAATTTGCAGCTGCCAAGAGTTCTTCACGATCATCATCTGATTCTCCTGGAATATAAAATGTCAAAGTATGTCACAAGAGCAATAATTTTCACCAAGGTAATTCATACCCTCTTCTATGCTTCTTTTAGTATGGTACAATTTTGCAAAACATTGGGACAAGGAAACAGAGACAAGAAATTTTGATCTTCCTGTCAAATTATAAACACATCCAGCACCATGCATACACATAAAAGTTTGGGGTAGTATAAGTATAAAACTGTGTCGGATACTTCCTGAAACATAACTTAAAATCTGAATTTGTTATCTAAAGAATCTCTAAAAGAACCCTGAAAGCCGTGTGCAGCTTCTGTATTGCATATATATACAAATTGTGGAAGTTTTAGTAAATTTACCAGAACAACTGACAAAGACAATACTTGAACTTGCGCCAAATATACATATACATGCATGCATATATCTCTGAGTGTGTGCGTGTGTTTGCCAAATTAGGTGAGCTTTTCATATTCAGAAAATCCCCCAAAAGACGACTCAAAATTTATTTTCAGTTCCTCGCCTTTAACAGAAATTAAAACAGTACTAAATCAGTTATATCTCCTGACATATAACGTAAATACAATAATCGGTATCAGAACATAAAGCATAAAACTCCCACTAAGAACACAAAAATTCATACTATGTATTAATTAGATTAATTTGAGATAATACCTGAGAAATCTGGGGAACCGACCATAGATGCATGCCCTAGACGTGTAAAGACCTTGCGATCTGACAGTTTCTTTAGCGGGGGCCGCCCTGACTTACTGAAATAAATTAAAGGTTAAATATAGGAAAGACAAACACTGGTGTCATGAAAAATAATATCAGTAACAACCACCATCATGACCACAAAAAAAAAAAAAGGAAGCAAAACCTCGATCCTACTGACAAAGAACTGTAGTAAGCACCTGCAATTCTTATCAGGACCAGGTCTTGTGCTTTTAAGTGGCTTTGCAGAAGATGGATTCTCCAATTTTTCCCTCATCGGCGAGACACTAGTCCTAGAATATGACGAGCCTCTACCACTCCTACCTTGTCTACGCACACCATCTCCAATATCTTCCTTATTTAGAGTTTTGGACTTTTTTGTGAGCAACAAGGACGAACCAACACTCTGAACTGCAGTTGTAGCTCTTTCCTCCAATTCACTGCTACCAGTTCCCTTTTCCTTCAACCTACTGTCACGATTTTCACCCGCACCAGATTCTTCACTTTCAGATAATCTAACTGGAGATGAAACAATTTCCGTCTTCACTTTAACAAGATGAGTGCCATTAGACACACCTCTGGGAAAAAGCAATCCATTGGTGCTAACAGAAGATATTCTAGCACCTAAATCAGAAGGTGTACACCCTTCTGAAGATATTGGTCCTTCATCAAGGTTTGATACAGGAGATACCAGATTAGCTCTTCTGCTGCGAGAGATTTTTTGTGGTCTCTGACCAACCCATTGAGCCATGGGGGGAGAGGATGATCCTGCAGAAATGGGACGCTTGCGATTGTTTGCCACACCCACAGAATTAACTTTGTTTATGCTTAGCGGTTGTTCCCAGTTATCTGATCCAGATGGACGAGGAATATTAGGAGATGAGTTTGCTGCCATCATGGGACCAGTTCGAGGAGCCCTTGAAGCCTTTCCTTTTGTCAATGGACCAGGACTAACTATATGATTATCCTCACGTATATTTAACCTGAATATAACAAGTACAAAAAAATAAATAAATAAAACATGAATATATAAAGTTGGCACATAATGTCAGACAGATATAGAGAATCAAAGCCAAAATCTCATATGAGCAAGTCAGGCATGAACAAGCGAACTACTGATTATAGGCATGAAGACATACTTATTGTTTCCTTTAATCCGCTCCTTACTAGACCCAGCCATTAGATCCCTTGAAAGAGAAACCTTTTCCATATCACTCTTGGGAATTGTGCGGATAGTTGAACCAGCAGGTAGGGAACTATTATCTGACTTATTAACGCCATTGGCACTACTAGAAGATCCTGATCTGTGGAAAATGAAGTATCAAGAATATATTATGTTTCATTTTAGCACATACAAAACAGGAAATTAAAAGCAGTATCAAAGACAGAGAGAGAGAGAAAACACACCACACACATAACTGCTTCTGGAAAGAACATACAGGACACTTGTGACAAAAGCAATGATGAAAAACATTGGGAACTAAGCAAATTTATTTCAATTAATTGAATTTTCTTACATTATAGAGCTTACTTTATGAGTTCCTTTTAGGGGGTCAGATATCAATAAGCTAGGCTAACACTTAGTTATGACATTCAAAAATTTTCTTTTGATCTATGTTACTGATTAAGAGCAAGGGAAGGCACAATGGGGTGTGTGCGTGCATGCAAGATTTCTTTGCATTTAGGAACATCCTTCCAAAAATATATTTTAGAAGAATATAACAATAATCAGCATAAAACCCAGAGGATTCATTTTCTAGCACCTCAAACTGAAATTTTTCAAGCAACGTGGAGTTTAACTTTCACAACTTTATGATGCCATCGCAACCGTACTCAACCGCATTCATTTTCCCTGATCTTTCAGACAATGCATACAAAAGTATTTGCATAATTATCTTCTACAAGAATGTGACAACCATAATGGAAAAATCTCCAAGGCTCCCAAAACCCATGGCCATTGTAAACTTGGAAAGAATTTCTCCTAATTAAACACAAACCAAAGCTGCATGAGAGAACAGATAACTGTGTTCTCAATTACCTAGAGCCTTGGGCATCACAGGATGGCAGAACAGGTTCATTGTTAAGCTTATGGTGCACCACTCGTTTAATTTCCCCATCACTGTCCACAGGTCTGGTAAAAACAGTGGCCACAGAACGCTTCCTTTTCATTTTTTTATCCCACCCCTCTCCTCCAGCAGGCAGTCTTCGAATCTTTTCTTCAGCCAGATCAGAAGCATCGCCACCATCTTTAAGCATATCTCTATCTTTGATCATGACCGGTGGCTGCCTAGCAGGAATGGTAATGCGGCCTTCAGCCTAGAGAAATTTTAAGAGAAGAGATAAATAACTAATGATATTTGAAGATACGAAATTAAGATCAAGACAGTAATACCTTAAGCAAGCATAGCCATTCAAGATGACCACAAAAAAGTTAAAGGGAAAAAAAAAATAAAAACTGAATTTGGAGTTTGATCTTTCTAAAGAGGGTATTGCGTCATTGACTTTGACTCCAAAATTAGGTTTCTATTTTGTTTTTTTTCCTGATAGTTTGAAGTGAACTAAAGGAGTTTCCATACTCTTCTAGGAACTAATCAGGATCTTCTAGTTTACAAAGGAGCAGATGTTATGCTAAAAGGTGTTTCTGCAGGAGCAAAATTCAGTGGTTCTCTCATGACAATAAAATTTTCAACTGTTATTTTTTCCTTGGCCTATTGTTGTTCAAGATATATGCTGTTTTTTGTTGTTAACATCCCTTGTTGAATCATCATCTCTTCTCTGTCAAATTGACAATGCTGTTGGTTTTTAGATAGAGATGAGTAGAACCAAAAAGGGTCATGCGAATTTAGACAACAAAACAATGAGAAATTGAGAAAGATTTCCAATGTGCATACTTATAATTTGCTTTATTGTACTTTATTATAAACTAAACCCCACCTCAACCCGGTATAAGCAAGATTAGATCTAAAGGTACCAACCCAAGAAGCCTTACCAGTGATTAAACCAACAGTAATAGAAAAAAAGGGACAAAAGATTTTCAAAAGACTGACAAAAAGAGAAACAGGAAAAAGGAAAAAGAAACAAGATAGATACAGCATTTTATGATGAAATAAAGAATATATCTCAAAAAACTAGTTATTTACAAACCCTTGTTTCAGCAACTGAAGATCGAACTCGTTTACTCAGCACTACATTTTTAGTCCTGTCCTCCAGTCTTTGAGGCAAAATGTCTGGAGAGTTCCGCTGAGAGAGACTTCCTATCTTTAACAAGTTCGACCCACCTGATCTTTCATTTGTTAACATCTCATTCCGGTGTTGCTTCTTTGAATTTAAAGCGTCGCAGTACTTGTTCAGTTTGTGCAAGGAATCATCAAACCTTTTTGACCTACACCTGATACAAAAAAATGGTGCATTTTTGGAAAAAACAATAAACACATGGGTCACAACACATCACCCATTTACTTTTCAACAAGTAACAAGCTTATTACAGAAAAGAAAGGCCAAAATAGTTTGGTGCAAGCCTGCAAAATGGCAAAAGTGCAAGATAGTACAGAACCAAAAACAAATTAAAACCCCGAATGCAAGAGCTAATTTAATTAATTAAAACAAAAAAAAACCATGCTCATTAACATGAAGGTGAATTGCATGTGTCCCAGCACCAAGATAAAGAGAACATTTAGTTTATGCACACATGTTCACAGGCATATGCTGGCAATATAATTAATATTCCATGATATATAAAAGCATCAAGTGTCTTGTACCGCAACAAAATATTATCAAAAGATAACAAAGCATATGCCAGTGACACAGAGTAGGTAGAAAGGCAAAGTGAGACAAATTTAAAGACAAAAGGTATTTCATAAACTACAAATGTAATTACCGGGCCTTAATAGAGGTATCTACTACACTTGCTTTGAACCTTCTTAGTTCCTCTGTAGCCACCGGAGGAGGAGGCTTCGAGTGAGCAGCTCCAAAAGAACTGTCTTCTGCAGAGGTCCCAAAAGGAATCCCCAGTACTCTCCTTAGCTCACCTACCCGCGTACCCTTTTGATAACCCATCGTAATAGGATCCAATGGCAAACACTGAGATACTGGTGGCACATCCCCAATCGATGTTGCCATCCCACGGGACATACTGGTTGCAGAACTAAACATCCTACTCTCATTTCCCTCCCTAAAGCTTCCAGACCTATCCATAGAATAACTTCCCCGCTGCCCATTTGAGTAGTTCCCTGAAAAAGGCAAGTCTTCTGGACTAGTTGAACTGGACTCAAATCTCACATTTCCCGCCATATCTCAAATACAACTCATATCTACAGAAGGGTTAAACACATTTTAGTGACTCAAGTCGATGTTTCTAGAATGCGGACACATCACAAATGCATAAACACTTTGCAGAATTTCAACATATTGACCATAACCACAAAGCTGGAATAAATGACAAACAATTGTTTATTGATCTCTCTTTCATCAACTGAAAATTTCAGTAAATTTCACTCCATAAAATAAGAAGGAATACTTGCAGGTACAATGAAACAGTAACCAAAATTTAGCCTCCTCCTTGAGTTTCCAAAAATAGAAAACACTACTTTCATTAAGTTACCATTAACATATAGCACAATTTGAGCAAAAGTTCCCTTCTTCTATGCCAAATAAGTCCACGTATCTATCAACTTTAAGGGGGAAAAAAAAGGCCAAACAGACTAAAAATATCTCCAAATGTTAATTCACAATTTGCCAATAGTAAAAGTAAATCCCAGCAACCACCAAACGACAAGTAACATTAAGTAAAAGATTAACAAAAATTGAGAAGCCGCCAAAAATTCAAACCTCTAAACATGTAAACGTATAAAATACTTAAACTCAAAACAAATTATTAAAGAAAAATACAGAATTCAGCAAATTAAGCTATTGGAATAACAAAATATGGAGCGCAAGAGACGAACAATCTTCTTGAACCTTAATTTGTGAAATTAAAGAGAAGTTAAAACCAAACAATCGCGAAACTTTCACGGACTTCAAAAACCCTAATTGGAGCAAGAAATTAGGGTTTTGCAAATTTCACCAGCAATAAAACCCTAAAAATTTCTCAAAGACGCAATAATTGAACAATTCAAAGCCAAGGAGAAGCAAAAACGCACCGGCATTTACCGATCGATCACGAAACGGGATCGTATTGTAGAGAGAGAAACCCAAAAAAAAAAGGGGTTTTTTCAGAAAGGAAAAGTACACAAGCAGTAAGAGCCTCGAAATTGGCCTCGTGGAGATTCTTCAGTGCGTGCAAGAGAGGAAGTTAAAAACGCGGGTCCCGCGAAAATTTAGGGGCAGAGTAAGCACTGATCAAGGCCGTTAAATTCTTTGTGAAAGGCAAATCAAGACCGTTGACAGGTTCTTTTTGTACTTGTGTTGTGGGATCCTTTCAATTTAGATTGTGTACTTTAAAAATATATATATATATATACCATTTTTGTGTCACATAAAAAGATAATTAAATAATTATTTTTTAATTACACATATTATAAAATAAAATTGTTTATTAGCCTAATAATCGTTATTCATTATAATGTAATTAATATTGTTTATTAGAAAATATAAAAATATATTTATTTATAATAAAAAATATTTTTTTTCTATTTTTGGAATTGATGGAGGCCAAACAAAGGGATAAAAAAGGTCTGTTTTCCTAAAATTGACTTTGGTTGACTTAGGGTTGAATGGATGGGATGGATGGATTGGATCTATTGATTTGATTGGTGAGCTATTAGCTTTTGTTGTGGGTTGGTGTAGGTCAACTACCCCAATTAAAATCACATGTCAAAATTATTTTTTTAAGCACACTTCAAATTATATGGTAATTTATTAATTTATTTTTTAAAAATATTATAATAAATTCTTTTTTCAATTTAATATAACTAAAATTATACCAATTTAAGAGATTTTATCCATTGAATCTCAATTAACAGTCACGTGTTAAATTTAAACAACTATATTTGATGCAATTTAGAAGTTTGAGGGCAGGCTTGGGGATGGGCCGGTACTTGGGCCAAGTTGTTTAATTTAGAAGCCCATTATCTGACTAAATGGGCCTTTTGTTGTAATCACTTTGGTCCAGTTTCCTTCCCCCGCTTGCATCTCCACTCATCTCAGCTCGAGTCTTTCTATCATTTCCTTCCTTTCTTGCACTGGTCAATGAAATTATTGCAGGAGTAATAATGGTGGATATTGAGTAGTGTTGTGCGTGTACAGTTAAAGAAATAAAATTTGTGTTTAATGGGTCATTGTCTGATATTTACCACTTAATTATGCATTGATAATAAAGCAATAAAATAGACAATTATTACTGATGAGTGTTACATCAGTTGCATATTTTCTGATAACTGATGAGTGTTACCCATAGTTAATAGTGGCAGAAGGTTAGGTAAGCTTTTGACCTAAAAGGATGAAAGAAGAAAAAAGAAATGGCGGGTCTTCAATCTTCATTCATTCATTCAACCCAGTAGAGCAATGCATACTTGCTTGCATTTAATGATACTATGATCTCTGATATGACTTCACTCTTTTTTGACATTGCAACAATGCCCATCATTTTTCATGGCCTACAAACCCCGCATGTCACGGAGCCAACTTCTCTCAGAGATAGAGAAAAGCATGGACACAACAATCTACGAGCAGCAACGGCAAGGAGTAAAAAGATTATGAGAAAATATGGTCCACTCTGCCGTGGCTCGTGCTTTAATGGAAACCTTTTGCCAACTTTAAGACTTAAGTTTTTTTTTTTTTCTTTGCATTAAATAGGCTTCTTCGTTGGAAAGTTGGGACTCTGTACTTCGCTTCAAGTTCCACTTTTATGCTTCAATGGCTGAACCAGCAGATAAGCCTCGGTTTTGTTTTTTCTTCTTTTTGTTGATTTGTGTTTTTCTATGGTTCTTTCCCGGCAAGTCATCTCAGTTTGGCCTAGCGAACGATGAGTTTTGGATCGATGAAGAAGATAATGAAGTTGGCATGGTTCAAACCAGACGTGATTCATTAAAGCATTGTGATTTTACTTCTGGTAAATGGGTTTTTGATCCTTCTTATCCTCTTTATGATTCCAGTTGCCCTTATCTTAGTACTGCAGTAAGCTGTCAGAAAAATGGACGGCCTGATTCTGATTATCAGAAATGGAAATGGAAGCCTCATGCTTGTTCTATTCCAAGGTACTTGAAAATTAATCTGTTGCTTAAAAGTTCTTCATTGATGATAAGAGCGGCTTATGACCAAATTTTAAATCAATTGTTAATAAAATCTACAAGGGAAGGTTGATATGCACGTAAAATTATACAACTACAAGCAAATTGTAGTTTTATGACTCAAATGTTCTTGGTTCAGGTTTGATGCTTTGAAATTTTTTGCAAAGATGAGAAGGAAAAGAATAATGCTGGTGGGTGATTCTATAATGAGAAACCAGTGGGAATCTCTGGTCTGCTTGGTGCAGGGAGTTGTTCCAACTGGGCACAAGAAGCTGACCTACAATGGCCTTTCCATGGCCTTCCATGCCTTGGTAAGATTAAAGTTTTGTCGATTCAGAAATTCGAAACTCAATCATACAAAATTTTACTCTTTTTCTTTTCCCAATTTTGATTTCATTAGTTGCTTACTTTATAGTGTCAGTAGCATTTGATAGTGGTATGTTTTGAACGATAAATAGTGAAGTATGGATGTTAACAGGATTTTGACACATCAATTGAGTTTTCTTGGGCACCTCTGCTGGTAGAATTGAAGAAAGGACCCAAAAACAAGAGAATCTTACATTTGGATTTGATTGAAGAGAATGCAAGATATTGGAGAGGAGTAGACATTCTTGTGTTTGATTCAGCTCACTGGTGGACTCACCCTGACAAATGGAGTTCGTAAGATACATTTTCCATTTTGATTATTACTTGTTACATTCATATATAACTTTCCTGTGTGTTGAAATTCTCTTAATGACAGCAACTGAGGAAAGGAGAGAAAAGATTTGGGCATTCTTTTTGCTATTCTGAGTTGCATACAGTGTGAGATGCAGAATGCAGTTTATAAGTTTTTGGTCTAATGGAATTCTGTTACCAACTGGGGGAGAAGAGGATGTTGTAATTTCACTTGTATTTACTTTGAGCAGTAACAAGATTTTGTGATCATATTTGAACAATTTAAACTGATTTCAGGTGGGATTTCTACATGGAGGGACAGTCTCTTATTAAGAGTATGAATCCTATGATTGCTTATCAAAAAGGACTTACGACATGGGCAAAATGGATAGATTTAAATCTTGATCCTCGAAGAACCAGGGTCATTTTCCGAAGCATGTCACCAAGGCATAACAGGTTATACATAACGCAATTAATTATGCATATGTAAACTGTGATCACCTTCCCAATTACGTTGTTTAAGTGATTCTCTCCATTTTCTTTCTTACAGAGAAAATGGTTGGACATGTTACAAGCAGAAGACTCCTCTGGCCTTTCTCAGTCACCAACATGTTCCCGAGCAATTGTTAGTGTTAAAAGAAGTGTTGCGAAGAATAAGATTTCCAGTATATTTGCAGGATATTACGACAATGTCAGCTCTTCGTAGAGATGGGCATCCTTCTGTGTACGGAAGGGCATTGGATCAATCGCAGATGCAGCACACAAGAAGCTTCTCCTCTGACTGTAGCCACTGGTGTCTCCCTGGGGTACCTGATATCTGGAATGAGATGATAAGTGCATTGCTCTAAGTGAAAAATCCTAAGAGGTAAGTAGAATAACTGTTCTACAAAACTTTAAGACTTTTGTCTCTGTCATCCTTTGAGTCTGTATAATAAGTTATTGTGCTTCATGTTTGGGTTCTTACCACAAATTGCTGACTGATGTTCCAGGATTTTCTTTATTGGCTTGTAATATGAAAATTTGGGTTTCTGCTTCATTTCTAATGAGGCTGGGACTCGTGATTTCAAGCAATGTAAGATAAAATGGGATTAGTGTGTAGTAAAGTTGTTTATTATCAATCTACAGAATTTCAGCAGGAGTGAAGAGGACAATACTTGGATCCAATGTAGCCAAACTTCAACAATAAGCAAAATGTGGGGAAAAAGTAAAGAGAATTAGTGATTTCATGGCTCCTTTGCTTTTGCTTTATGCAAATGTTTCTAATTAAATCTTTAACTGCAGACCAACTTCCCTCATTATCTCTCACTTTTGCTTTTCGAATTGAAAATGGACACGTGATGAACATCATCATAGATGGGCTCCCACGGACCTCCCACGGACCCACGTTTTTCATTATATCTTTAAGAATGGGTAATTTTTCAGCATGACTTAACTTCATACTTCTGACCTTCGTAATGGTGGTAATGATTTTGCATTATTACCCTCTCTCGGAGGGTGGGCGGGGAACATAACCCCTTGTTCTGCTATTGAAACAATGGAGGTTAGACTTGCCTTCATACTGAATCACTTATGCCTCGGACTCAACCAAATGCAAGATCAATATTCAACCTAAGACAATGTTGATGATAAACTAAAGAACATGGTGAAGCAAATCTGGATTCAAGAAAAAGAAGAATAAGAATTAGAGAGCAGTCTGGTTAAATTTATAATTTTGATGAAAGCTGAGTAATAAAAATATGAATACTCCAAAGTAAATTAGTATTTTTGAAACGAATATAATCCGAGTTGTGAAGAGACACTTCTCTTTCTCACATATGACATGCCTCTCTACATATGCTGTCTAAACTTTTGACTGCTGCAGAAAACCTTGAAAAATATGAAAACAATGTACAGGAACCCAGATGTAGAACAACCTTATTGCGCCAAAAAGAGGAAAAAAATTATCTCACTCTGCTTGAAACAATCAGTAAATGGGACAAAAACTTGAAAATTTTACCCCACATATTAGCCCTGACGAATTTCTTTAGCACTAACCATCAGTACATGGTGAAATTGTTTTGGTTCATAGTCGTAACAAATGGTCTAAGAATCAACAGAGTACTGTTTCCGCTTCATCCGCTTAGCTCAAACTCGTGGGGAGCAAACCTCTTTCTCAATTTGGCAATTTCCTTGGCACTCAATCCAAAAGACTTCTCCAGATGCTCTTCCTTAATGTCTGAACCAAATAATGCAGATGGGATTTTCTGCAATCCTGGATTCTGGCTGTCAAAACTCCCCAGAATAGTCGCCCGGGTGTCTCCAACATTCATTTGGAAGTGTACTAGCCCTCTTGGAAACACCATCACTTCACCTTTTTCAATCACTTTAGCATAAATCTTGTTTTGAGTATCAACAAAACCTGAATAGAGCTTCCCCTTCTAGCACAAATGCTATCTCAGTTGCTCTTGGATGGAAATGGGGAACATTAACGCCACCAACATCAAAATCAGCTCGTACCATTGACATTCCTAGTGTGTTCAAGCCTGGAAACACATTCACATTGACAGGAAGGGATGCCAACCCAGAATCACTGAACTTTCCAGGAAATTTTATCCCGGAAAACACAAAATCTTCCACAGTCACATACGATGAGTTCTTGCATGGAAGTATAGCGGTTGCAGAAGCACCGTTAGGTATGCAGTAGTCGTTGACTGGATCAGGATCAGAAGCCAAAGCAACACTAACATAGCTATGAAAAAGACCAATAAACAGAACTGTGAATGTAATTGACATTGTCTTCTATTCTTTTTTCCTCGACTGAAGAATGACAATTTGCTGTTGATTTGATTGACGCTGATTGTTGAGGCAATATATTTATAGCCCGTGTTTGTTTTGCTTGAGAAAGAAGGGAAATGGAGTTTTGGTTAGTTTAAACAAGGCAACAACTTCACCAAGCTGCCGGTGTACTTTTTGGCTGTTCTTAAGAGGCTAATTTGTCAAGGCAAAGCTGAGCGAAGCGTACATCAAAAGGAAAAGAAGAATATTGCTACCTAATTCTTCAACTGAACTCTTTAATCCAACTGCTGCATAAAGAAAATAAAAATTATTTTAATCAACGATCAGTTTTAGCACATAGTTGGTTACTTGTCCCAAGTCAAAATTATTATAATTAATTAATTAATTAATTTCTTTTCGACAGGTAAACTAGTGATACCAGGTTGTCGCTCACCATATAGTGAGCCACGTCATCCATGAGATTATTTATTATTTATTTTTTATTTATTCATTCTTCATCAGTGGCATACAAGTTTTCTGCAATAAAACCCTTTTATCACACTGTTCAATTCATGAAGCAACAAAGATTAGTTTTAACATTTGCAGTTGTTTATTTATAATCCACTGACGTTTTCAAGTAGACTACGAGAGTCACAGGCATTTGTTCCAGAGAAACATCCGAAATAGAAGAATTCAGGCGGATGAAATCAGGACATGCAAAATACAATCTCAACAGGGAGCTCACCAAGGACTTGGTACAAGAACCGTTACATTCCGTTTACAGGAGAAAGAGTTACTCTTTGGAGTATTATTAGTAACTGTCAATATCGGTTTCTGGCCTTCGTAGGTAGTAGCGCAGGCAGTTCACCAGTACCTGCAATGTTCAAAGAAAAAGGTCACAGAAGACAGCAATAGAAAGTAATTTAGCATAGAATTTAAAGGGATAGCGTTTAATAATGACCCGGTCAATAAAAAGATCACATGTGGCTAAGATATAAGTAATCTTGGCATTTGCTTGGAAAAGGTAGAATGAGAAAAGGTAGAAATGAGAGGATATTCTAGAGGTTTACTGCCTGAAGTGTTTATTTATTGTTCATGCATAAAAGATACCTGAGACAAGGAACTGTTTAATGCTGCCCCTCCGTAGCTGACATGAAATTTGTCTTTGGCTACCAGTCCCTGTTAAAAGACAGAAGAAAAAGTAATGACAGTGGAATACAGGACTGGGACTGAGTTTATGTGCCTGTGTGCAGAGAGATTGAAAAAAACAAATAAAAAGGGGGAAAGAAGATACTTCAGTATCAATTTCAGCAGATTCCACATCAATATTTACGTCAGCAATGATTTTAATGATTTCTACAAGCAACCCAGGTCGATCCACTGTTTCTATATAAAGCAGGCTGGTAAAATACATAATAAAAAGTGCAAGTAAATGAGATTTTCTCTGCAATTCATTAGCAAATTCATTAATTTTTTAAATCCTGGAATGGTAGTTGTACAGAAATAACATAGAAACGGATTACTTGTGGAACCATATGCTAAAAGGCATCTCAATCCAAGTATTAAGAAGCTGCAAACCTTCTCTTAGGTCCATCCTCCTTGACATGTACACGAGTGGCAATATCAACATCAAGCTGCGATCAATAAAGTCATTAATTTAACTTCAAGTTTGTACAATCTCAGTAAGTGGATGCAAGGCATCTAATGAAATGACTAATGAGCCAAGAAACCTCCTATAACAGACACTCAATTACACCCTAACAATAACAAAGAAGATGCTTCTAGAAATCGCATATATCAAAATGTCTTTATTTGGCGTGACTAAATCTGCCACAGCTTAGAAAATATTAAACTAACATGATTAAAAGTATCAATGATCAGCACAGCATATAAAATGAAGAAATAATTTGATTAAGAGAACCAATGACCACATACAAGATTAGAGATATTAAAAGGAATTATACAGAGATGTACTTTCTTAAAATAACAGTACTGAAAGTAGAAGATTAACAAACAATATCTCCAACCAAGAACTGCACGTACATTGAGCAACTACAACAAAAGATGCATATGCTAATCTTAATATTGACAACACAAAATAGAGCAACTACAACAGGTTGGCTGCTTTTGTTGGCAGGGAAAGTTGTCTCCTCAGTCCAAGTTTCTATTTTTTTCAAATGGGAAGAAAAGCCTCATAATTAGGCCTCAGATATATTGCTATATCTAATGTGGTGCTCTATGGTCAACACGGCATCAACATATGCCCATGTCTGAAATTATCCTTTTGCTTTAATTTCCACCGTTGCAAGCCCAGACCTGACTGTCATGCTTCAGCCAGGGCATCATGAATAGTTTACCCTTCATCTAAAAGCAATAGTTTTTCTACTATACACTTACTACAATCAGCTAGTAGTGTACATGTTTATAAAGTTAACACAAGCAGTCCGTTTACATAAAAAACAGTTGTGAACAAGTTAAAGCAATTCATGTTGGAAAGAATTTTGTTGAGATGGGATAATCTGTTAGAACACTACCTTTTTCTCTGGAGCTTTAATCCCAAAAGCTTCACCCATGGCAAGTTGCTCACTGGATTCCTAGCATCAAAAATGAAACATATCAGCATACTTGAAAGAAACAAGTGATTCTAAAAATTCAAATAAAGTTTTCTTAATTCACCCATTCCCCAAAAAATCACACCCACAAAAAAGACATGCAAGGACAAGTCTTCAAGGGTATCAACTCAGCATACATACTGGATGATACTGCAAAAGATTGTTAATGATGGTAAGTCGAATTCTCTCTAGCAAGTCAGGATCTTCAACTTTGCGCCCAGTGTCTCTAGCATCACAAATCAAGGAGCTAAGAACTTGAAAAACATGTCAGAGTTCATATTCACTCATAAACTGAGCCCATGTAAATGTTTCTGTTGTTTGGTATTGGAAACATTACCAATTTAAAGGAATATAGAAACATCGTAAGAAAAATGTCTAAGATATTCTTTTAATTCAGTACAAATACAACAAAATCAAAGTTTTTTTTACACTCAAGAATAGCAAGAAGAAAGTGATTGAATCACAACTTTGTCAAACTTCTGCAGCTTCCAAAGATTATGGTCCACTCAGTAAGTTAAATGTCAACAAGCACTGAAAGTATATTCTTAAATCATGAACTCCGATGTGCATGGGACATGTGTGAACATGTTAATTGGCAAATAGCAAATAAGCAACTAAGCAAATTATCATACACTCTTTGCCAACATAAGTGCATAATATCTCATAAATCCATCCTTAAAAGCTTGATCATGACTCAAATAGAATGTCAATATCCCATATAACATAAACCAATATGTATGGGTTTTTTTTTTTTTTTTTTTTATCTCAACATGAAACACCACCATGTAATAAGCATAAAAATTATTAATTAAAACTTTCACATCAATGCACACAGTTTGCTCATAAAACAACTGTGGAAGTAAATAAAGTACAACAAATGAAAAGTAGCCAGCAAAGAGAGTATACCACAGCACAAATCAAACAAGAAACATAAACTATATTGAGTATAACAATATCTTCTATAAGCAGTCAATATTATTCGAGAAGACTAACTACAGTGGCAGTTGTCAGACAATTGTTGGACTCAGAGTCTGAAAAAGCTGATCATTCATGAAAGAAGACTACAAGCATAGAAGCTTGAAAAACAAACACAGATTCTAAGCAGATCAAAGATGATAAAATGTTCTACTACAGTAGAAAGCTAGTAAACTATTTAATTAGAGTCGAAGAATTACTTACAATCGCGTAATGAAAAATTTTGTTTGTTTGACTGGTCCTTCAGTATTAACCATTCCCTTTGACACATCCAATCCCAATTCTTTCAGCGCATTCATCTGTCCAATTATAGACAAAAACATAAAATTTCCAATTTTGTTTAAGGATGGAAAACAATAAATAATCCATATTAAATTAAAAATCCAGGTGAGTCCTAAATTCTATGCGTGGACACATTTTACCCAGAACAAGACTGGTCATAAGAACACTGGGTGAGAACAACACAATTTGACAAATGAGAATTCTTATATTTCCCACAAAAACATGAAACAATTCTCTTTATGTACGATAATTGCATACATGAACACATCAAAGTAACTATCACGTACAATTTGCTGGCGTTTTAAAGAAATTGAGCTAGTAGATTGCTTCACCAAGAGAAACCGATACAACTGTCTTCCACTGTTTTTCCTCCACAATACTAGTAACAACCAAAGCATAAAACAGGAAAACTAAAATGATTTATACTGCCTTTCTAGCAAAGTGATATTGCTCCCCATTCAAAGAGGAGATGTTGGGTTAAATCTGCATAATGAGTAGGGGACTTTGATGGGTGAAGACCTCCCCTTTTTGAATAGCTAGTGTTACTCTATGATGAATGTAGATTACAACATTACAATTTTCAAGAACAAAATAATGGATTGAGTTGAAATCGTTAGTTCACCGTGTCAATGAGAGCTCCAAGACGATCTCCAAAACTGAGTTGTACAATAGTTGCATCAGAATCTGAATCCTGGTCAATCAGAACAACTGGCATTGGAAGAGAATCATCATCTAGCTCTGACTTCTGCAATTAATATAATCATGCCCATGTCAAGACATCAATCGACAAATCTATTTCAAAACTCTTCTGATAGCCATGAATCATAAATTTAGTAGTTTACAACCTTTGACTTCCAAAATTTCATACATCATGAAGAAAGGGAAAAAGGAAAGCAATAAAAGATCAGATGTCAATCTCTATGAATCTAAAACTTTTTTAGAATCATAGGAGCCAATAATTGCCAAAATGCACATATAAATAACATTATTGTCGCTGTGCTCAACGAAGCAGTACCTTCGGCAAAACTGGGAGCCAACAATTTTTTACCCAATTTAGTTAATAAAAAAAGTGAAATCATAATTAATACAAATTCAAATTAGAAAGATCCTAAAGTGATTGTACAAGAGTTCCATGCAGTGCCACTAAATACAGAGGAGGAAAAGGGATATAAAGGGGTTTTACATTAAGCAAAAAATTCAAAGTCAACACAAGTGCCTAGAAGATGAAAGAGTGTATAAATTCACACAAATATCAGCAACCTTCTGGAGCAGGAAAAAAGCCAAGATCAAAGATAAAAATCTGCACACATTTAATGAACTGACTCTGACTTGTCATGGTGAACCACAGAGTAGACTGGTTTAGAAGACCCAGCAAATGAACAAAAGAAATGCACAATTAGCAATATCATGAAATAATTTCCTAGTTCTCCTATTAGGCTATTTCTTCCCTCATAGACAATAGTTGAACAAAGTACTTCTGCTAGTTGAAGACTGCCAGCCATACTACAAAGTTTCTTGCCTATCTCCCATGGGCTATGTGCTTTCGAATTGGATGCTACAACAAGAATAATCTTTGCTAGAGAATAAAGAGAAATGGTGCCATCACCAAACCATCCTTCTTCTTGTCAACTACCAGCAGTAAATTAAGTACTTGTGATTGTTTAAGTGGTGAACTCATTAAAAAAATACAACTCATCATGTATCATAGCATACACATGAAAACTGCTGCCTTCATAAATAATATTAATTCATAGAAAATTATATTTATTCCTCATAAAGAAAAAAAAAATAAAAATACGGATGGCTGCAACATGTGACTAACCAATGAGGTTGACCTCACAGCATTCATACCATTTGAAGAAGCAAACGAAATGTTCCTGCTTGATAGTTCAAGAAATAATAAGCAACAAAAAAAACAGAGTCATCAGAACTATTCCATATGAAGAAAATCAATCTCAACCTTTATTAACCAACTTAAAATTTGTAGCTGAACACAAGACAAACTAATTTAGAACAAGTCCAACCGGGAACAGATGCCAAAAAACTACAAATACAAAATGAAAGGTGGTGTATGCTAAAATGAGAAATAACCATCAACCTAATCACTTTCTGTTGCCAGTTTTGGTACCATATAACATTGTAATTAGCATTCATGACTCAGAACATTATTATATGTAACGTAATGCTTCAGTAGTTCTTATATACATTCTAACATTGTAGAAAGTTGACAACGGAAAACATCTTTCACATAAATAGAATGATATTCCACCCACTTATGATGTTTAGGCAGACGAACTGATATAAATTATTTCTGTTCATAATATTTTGATGTTCAAGAAGTCGTCTTAGCTTAGAGTAATCCAAGTTGAGTTTCACTAACTTAAGAAGTTTGAGTCAGAATTTGAAAAGCAACATATATTATTATTATACACGATGTTTTGATATTCAAGAACATCATCTTAGCTTAGAGTAATCTGAATTGAGTTTCAATACCTGCCATCCAAGCTATTGATTTTTGGTTATCTATAATTTCTACAACATTTTTTTAATCATTTTTAGTGTCATCTTTACGTTTAAAGAAAAATAAATCAAAGCAAGACACAACTTAAAGCAATATTTATGTACAAGTAAAATGAACGGAACATTCATATCATCGACAGCAGAAAATTAACAAAATTCAGTTAAGTGATGGTCTGATTTACTGTAACTCTCTCAACTTTTTGCACATCTCAAAAACAAGTGTTTCGAAACGCTTTTCAATAAGAATTTACAGTGCTCCTCCACAAGCCAATTATAAGCCCCTTTTCATCAAAGAAAAATTGTCTAGATAAGCCAAACAGTATGTAATAGATACAAAAGCACTTTCGATTATTTAAAAGAGAGATTTCCGATGCCAAAAGAAGTCCAAGCGGCAGTATATGCTAATGCAATACAAAGTACATAAGAAAAACAAAAAAAGAAGAAAAGACAATGAAGAGATAGCTTTACTTACTTTTTTCTCGGAAAAGAAATTCCTTGCTCAGAAAATCTGCGAGAAAAACTGAAATTAAACGAGTCATGAGAAACCAAAGGGCTGAAATCGTAATGGAGGCATCGAGATCGAAGCAGAGAGAACGAAGAAGTAGTAGAAGAAGAAGATAGAAGAGTAGCAGTAAACGCCATTGAAATCAAGAACAAGAAAGAGAAAGAAATTAGAGAAAATGTTGTTTGGCTTCAGCTTTTGCTCTTTTTTCTGGTAGCTGTAGCCTGGACGCTGTAGCCTGGACAGAGCAGTCGCCAATTCTTTTTGGAGGGGTTTTATAGCAAATTAATGGTTTGACAGTGACGTCACTCGAGGGGCCCACTTGAAGGTTTTGTATGCCACGTCGGATTCTTTTGGTCAGTGGACCAATTTCATGACAAATTGACATGGAACCACTAAGGACGATGGTGACTGGGAACTGGCGATTTTAGTTGTGGGGACACCTTTTTGAAAAACTTTATTTTAACCGTTGATTGTATTTATAACTAATTTTAAAATTTTTTTATTAAAATAATTATTTTTAATAATTTTATTTTATAATTATTTTTATATTTATAAAATAAAAAATATATACAATCATTATATTTACTTGTAAATAAATTATAAATTTTTTTTAATTTTTTAAACGTTCATTTCATTACTATTTTGTATATGATATAAATATTTTAATATTTTATTGATAAAATTAATTTGATTAGTAAATTTTTATATTTTATTTTATATTTAATTAATTTTAAAATAAATATAATTTTAAAATTTATTGTAATTAATATTTTAAAATTAAATTAAATTAATTTATTAATTTATATTTGTTAAAATTATAAATAAATAATTATAAATTTAATAAAATTTTTTGATTAGAGCAAAATATTTGAATTTAAAAATTAAAAAAATATAAAATTTAACACAAGAGCCGTTCAACTTGAGTGCCCTCGTCTGGTTGGCATTAGAACACCCAAAACGAGGGTAGCCCAAATTCTTTATAGTTCCTTCCTATTGATATTTTATTAATTTAATATTTTTAGGGGAGATTTTAAATATAAAATTTTAAAGAATTTTATCACTTGAGTCCTTCTTGTTTATAAAAAGGGATTCAAAAATCAAAAGTTTTTAAAACAGATTATTTAAGTCTTCTTTGTTTCCTTTTTCATTTCACTTGAATCCTTTTCATTGCTTCAGAAGGTAGAAAAAAAAAATAGTAATTAAAAAAAATTATTTTGATTTTTCATGACTTAAATTATGCATCTCTATCATTTATATAGTGATTTATTGTTCAATAAATGACTGAAAAATAATTTAATTATAATCTTTTCTGATTTTGTACATAAATAAAGCATTTAAAATCATAAATGGAGAGAATTTACAAATATTTTCAGTGGAATGAAAAATAATAATTTGCTCATACAAATGCATGTTCGATTAACCTATGTTCAAGTTGAACATTCGAGATTCATTCATCTAATTGAACCTAGTGTTAAATAGTCAAGAGGAAAATGTTATGTTAATTAATTTTACTTGATATATTGAGCTCTAAAATTACCGGGAGCCAACTAGTTCATGGTAGGTCTGGATGTATGCATGTTGGCATTCTCTCCTTGTGCTAACATTTTCAAAAATAGAGGTACAGGCCTCTGCTGAAGTTGGTGTTCATGCAAGTTTGTATATTATTGCATCACTCGTGATACTTCAATCTCAAAATAGCATATTTGACTGTTCTCATTTGTCTTCACTTTAACCATGCTACTTGGTTCAGCATATCTTGCTGTTTTCATTCTGAAGCTTTGCTCCCTATTCTGGTTATCCAGCTGTTCAGTTTGAGATTGCTTTTATTCGAGCATAGAACTTCTTTTCCAAGTTATTTCTTATATTTATAGTCGTGTTTCTCATGCAAACTAGAACTGGTGGTCGTACTAATCCCTTCATATCCTGATCAGGAGTGGCATTACACCTTGTACAGGAAGTTGTGGACAATGCATGCGTTGATTTGAATCCAGCGGCTGATGGAAATGGCTGCATAGCATCTTGTCCAAACTCAAAAGCTGCTTCTTTGGCACCCATGCAATCTAGTCATAGGAAAAGGAAGCATAGTGCTACAACTAGACCTTCTGATACTCAATATGGATCAGAGTCCTGGCGACCAACAGTTGATCTTTTATATACCGTAGCAACAAATTGTTGCGAGGAAGGGAGGGGCAGTGAGGAGAAGAGTGCTTCGTTTCCCAACAATAAAACTGTGGCTTTGGCAGATATGCGGCTTGCAGCATTGCGTGCACTTCTGATATCCCTACTTTCCTCAGATCGTGTGCTGGCCCTTTATTTGGGCGGAGCTCTTCAGATCTTCAGGGCAGGTAACCCTTTCTGGAAATTTACAATTTACAGATCATCATGTCAATAGGAATTGCAACATAAATGGACATATCTAGTACAACAATCAGTTTCAGACAAATGTGGATGATATACATTCTCTGTTTTCTTGGTTTGCTGCTTCATGCCATATAGTTTTTTTAATGTACCATTTATAATCGATTTCTGCAGGCAAGCAACAAGCCGGAAGACAGGTTGCTGGATTTTGTGCCAGTGCTTTACTAGCCTTGGAGGTGCTTATACATCATTGGTTCCTTCCGCTGGAACGTTTTCTGTCAGTAAATTATAACTCTTTAGATAAAGTTACTCAAGGATTTATGGAAACTGTATACTCTGGTGGCCAGAAACAAAACATTCCAAATCTTAGTGGCATGCGGGGAACAGGACAGGTTGCTCCTGACTCATTTCATTATGACTTGTATGACAAATGGTTCAGTGATGGCAATCCCAGTGAGATTCGAGTGCAAGGCCCTAGTATGAATGTGGAAAAGCTAGCTGTTGCTGGTTCATCTGGTACAAAAGTTCCAGGGAGAAACAGCGGGGAGCAAGCAGATATAGGGATGAGAAACGAGGATGAAATTATGGTTGATTCACAGCAAGTTCGAGAATCTTCTGTAAAGTTTCAGGAGCTTCCTTCTTCAAAAGGTGTTACAAATTCCACAGTTTAACATGACCTCCGATGCCTTGAAATGAAAACTGAGAGTGCTGCACCAGATGGTGGTTTAGATAATAAGAATCATGAAACTGTATCTGCTGAAGAATTCTTGGAAGAAAAGCATGATGGTGTGGCCGGGATAGGCAGAAATATTCCCACAACATCAAATATTGAAATAGGCAAAGCATCTGCTTTTGATATAGATGACAACTCATCAATGGATTCGTTTTATGATATTGTGGAGGTAGATCCAGATTCCCATGCAGAGGAATCGGGGTGAAATTTTTGGTAAATTTATGTCCCCCGTCGGCAGTAAATTTTCTGTCTCTTTTATTTCCTTGCATGAATTGCAGTTAAAGCATTGGGTTGGTTACTTAAAACACTTGTTTTTGACTATAATTCTTATAATTTTAGTGTCAGCACAAGTCCAGCACAATCACGTAAATATATTTCTAGTATTGTTCAGAAAGATCCAATCTTTCTCTCAAGAAGCTTTCTGAGATTAAAGTAAAACAAATTCAACCCCTTGAGGAACCTTGTTCCCCAGCAGCTGATCAACTGGATAACCTGCAAACCCATTGATTCAATGAAATGAAAAACAGCTTATACTATCACATACCTTCCCATCCTCCTATATTTTCACACAAATTCACTGGAAGATTTTAAACTCCTTTTGCTATTGCATCCTAAACCAAGTTAGTAAGGTTATTATTATTATTATTATTATGAAGAATGGAATCAAGGGCAGTGCTGAAATTCCATAAATGTTTCCATCTGGTTGAAACAACACTACACTAAGTCCTTGTTGCTTCAATAACAGAGTGGCAATGTACTTGTAATTTCGTCTGGAAATTGCATGAATGCATCATTTTCTTTAATATCCGTATCCACCCACATGATGAAACCAAACAAAGAGACCCAAAAAAAATGAAAGTCAAATGATTTGAACTGGGAACGCCATTATTGACTTAACTGTATTGTGTGCATTATTTTACTTCCATTTATTTTGTTTTCTTGATTTGAAATTCTTTGACTCAAAAACTCTAAAATTGTTAGGTAATATTTTATTATTAATCTTTAATATTAAATTTAAAGGAAAAATATAAATATAATTTTAATAAATATATATCTCCTTGTATAAAATATAAATATCGAGATAGCTGTGAAATTTGCAAAATCAAGAAATTGATCCAAAAATTAATTAAATACAAGATTTTAGCTTTGATTAATATAAATTTAGTAATATAAAATAAAAAATATGATAAGTAAAATTAATAAAGGTGAGGCAAGGTGCCATAATTTGACTGAAAATAAATAAAATTTATAATTTTCCTCATTTGACTTGAGGGTAAAGTATCAAGTCATATCCATTTAATTTAATTAATAACCCAATAAAATACAAAAAATTATAATTTAATTAATCAATTAATTCATTTCATTTGACAAACTCCCTATGATGCCTTTCACATGACTATTGGATGTATCCCCTTTGTTATTCAATAATATTATAATAAAAATAACTTTGTTTTATTTTGACCAATTTTTATTATAATTTATGTATAATATTTCAATCGGTCAAAATATTTATTATTATTAGTACAAAAAAATTTTAAATAAAATAATATTTTTATATAATTAATATAATATTTTATTTATTATTAATAAATAATTTTTTATTTTATTAATTATATAAATCCACAATCATCGGTTTAAAATTTTTATTATTGTTATTACTTATCTAGATAGAATTTTACCATTGTACCCCTGGGTTTCAGTCAGAATCCAAATTTAATAATAATTAACGGCGAGTCTACCAATTTCGGTTTGGCGGGTCCCACAAGAATTTTTAAGGCCTGAGCCATAGCCGGAGCCCAGGTGGCTCCGTCTTGTTTTCTTCTCTCATGCTTCGTTTTTATTTAAGCACCAGCTCATTTGTTTCCGTCTGCATTTGCAATTTATCAGATCCTGAAACGAAGTGTTTTTGTTTCCCTTTTTCCCTTTTTTGAGTTTGAGGGGGAAGTGGTTTCGTTTCGTTTCGTGTCGGGAATTGGGATGGCGAAGAATGGAGATAAATGGGTTTTGACGGTGACGGCGCAGACGCCGACGAACATAGCGGTGATCAAGTACTGGGGAAAGAGAGACGAAAACCTTATTTTGCCTATCAATGATAGTATTAGTGTCACTTTGGATCCCGATCACTTGTGCACTACGACAACTGTTGCTGTCAGTCCTAGCTTTGACCAGGATCGGATGTGGCTCAATGGCAAGGTAAATTAATTGGATTAGTTCGTGACGAATGCATAATTTTATTGGTTATTTTGTCTAATTTGATCGCAATGCAGTCTTACGTTTATATATGTGCATGCGTTGTGACGGAGGGGGAATGCTTGTGCTGAGTGTGTTTTTGGACGTGCAAAGCAAAATATTTTAAAAAATAGTAGCCAACAATGCCTTAGATTAGATACCATTACCCATAAAGGTGAAGCTTTTCATGGCATTATAAGAAAGTTTGAAGTTGGTTATTAAACACGTTGTTGAATGCGATTGCAAAGGAATATAAACCGTGAAAATACTACTTTTGGCTGTGAGTATGAAATATCAATAGGTAATATCCTTGGAATGTTTTGTTGGTCAGATCTTTAGAAAATAAAACAATGAAAATGGTTTTTTTTTTTGTGTAAATGTTTTTCTTCTGGTCAATCAAAAAATAACTAAATAAATAAAGGCAAAAAGTTCAGTTGTGTTTTTATTTATTTGGGACAAAGTGCAAAAGTAAGGTGTTGAAGTAAAATTATGTTTTGTTATTTTCTTTCTCCTTATTAACCTAAGAGATTTAACTTTTATTAATACCAAGATTCTTTCAGTATTTAACTGATTCATGGTGCTCTTTGGTTTTGATGGTTAGTGCAGGAAATTTCTCTTTCCGGGGGTAGGTACCAGAATTGTTTGAGGGAAATCCGCAGTCGTGCCTGTGATGTTGAGGATAAGCAAAAAGGTGTCAAGATAGAGAAGAAGGACTGGGAAAAATTGCATTTGCACATTGCTTCATATAACAATTTTCCCACTGCAGCTGGATTGGCTTCCTCTGCTGCTGGTTTTGCCTGCCTTGGTAATACATCGAGTTCTCTATTCTTCTTGTGTTTTATGTTGTTTTCTATAATAGGATTATTCTGCTCATATTTTTGAAATATTATCGCTGGATTAATGATGATAATTTTGGCATATGCATGTGTGGAATTGTGTTCTATTTTACTAGAGGCAGCCTAGTTATCAAATAAGCTTTCATACAAACAGAAATTTATAGGATAATTGGTTTATGAGTTGTCGATTGGATCAGAAAGGATTCAGCTTAATTTTGTTTAATTTTGATGCAGTTTTTTCCCTGGCGAAGCTGATGAATTTGAAAGAAAATCAGAGTCAGCTTTCTGCTATAGCAAGGTGTGTCTTATTTAATTGACAGATGTTTAACTTTCCAGTCACTAGTTGCTTGATATGAAATGATGCAGGTCTCTGATCTTATATCATGGTCAAATTATCCATTTTATTTTTCCAGGCATTATGATCTTTTTATTTTTCTAGGACTTTCATAGAACAGGGACCAAGAATGTTAGTGTTTCATGTATTTTGTTTTTTGCATATAGGCAAGGTTCAGGCAGTGCTTGTCGTAGTCTGTTTGGTGGATTCGTCAAGTGGATAATGGGCAAAGTAAGATAAATATTGAGATTGATTGTCCTGCCAGTGAAGATTCTATTTTGACCAACTAATGTTAGTGCTTTCTGAATTAGTCCAGGAAGAAAATGGAAGTGATAGCCTGGCAGTTCAACTGGTAGATGAAGAGCACTGGAATGATCTTGTTATTATTATTGCCGTGGTATTTCCTTCATTTAACCTTATTTTTCCATGTAGAATTTTGGCACTTGAATGATTTACTGGTTGCTTTGGGTGCTGGAATTTAGATTTATTTAAAATATTTACAACCATCATATGTCCGCACTAGTTTTGGTTTCTTCCATTCCCCTCTTCAAATTGCTTTTTCAATCACATCCTATGGGGTTTATGAAGTTTCACTTGTAATAAACTTTTGAATTTCTTATATAAATCGTCCTATGATAGCTGCCCATTCTTTTATTAGAATTGAGTTGCTGTAGACTGTAATGGACCCTCAAATATTTTATTATGTAGAACCTAATATATTGTACCGGCACATGTTCTGATCTAATATATTGTATCGCAATTTTTTCCCTATCGTGTCCTATTGATTTGGTGAGGTTGCTAGTATTGCCTGCTAGTACAATTTCAAATACAAAATTTACCAGATGTTTAAGGTTGCTGTAATTCTTAATAATCAGTTCATGGTGACCTTTGCTGTTATGGTTCTATAGTGCCCCATTTAGTTTGTTATCTCATTATCTGTTTTGTACATTTAAGGTGAGTTCGCGGCAGAAGGAAACGAGTAGTACCTCAGGAATGCGTGAGAGTGTTGCAACAAGTTTGCTTTTAGAGCATAGAGCAAAGGTACAATTTCTCATTTTGAGTGACTGTCATGAAGTTGTAGACAGTTGTCAAAAACAACTAAGCTTTTCAGTTTTACAAAGTGTTGGGTATATTTTCTGCAATCTTTCTTGATAATATTATATTTAAATTTCCATGTTGTTCTTTGCGGGATAGTTTCATCGAAATTATTGTTTTATGGAGACCATTATCTTTTCATCACTCATCAAATTCTAGTTTGTTTCAAGAGTTTTTTATTATTTGTGATGTTATCTTTCATGTTTTGGACTGTAACAGGAAGTTGTACCAAAGCGCCTTGTTCAAATGGCAGAAGCCATCCAAAATTGTGATTTTTCGTCCTTTGCACAATTGACCTGTGCTGATAGTAATCAGTTTCATGCTTGCTGCTTGGATACATCTCCCCCTATATTCTACATGAATGACACATCCCACAGGTAAACCCTATACTTTTGTTGTTTCATTTTCATTATCATTTTCATTTTCATTTTCACTGGGGTTTAATATTGACATGGAAACTTGTTTCAGGATTATCAACTACATTGAAAAATGGAATTGTTCTGAAGGATCACCTAAGGTTTGTTGATTTTTGCGCTCTTATTTGGTAGTGTTGTATGCCATTTTCTGATTTAAGACATTTTTGTATTCTCAACAAATTAGGGTGCATTCACCAGTGAGAACTCTTCTGTGTGTGTGTGTTTGTGTGTGTGTGTATTTCTAATAGAATGCTATTTTTTTTTCCCTTTTTATCCTTTCCCTAAAAAGTCCTTTATGTGGTTCTCTTTGTCTGGTTCAATTTGTTTTCACCAATGAATTTGTTGTAATTTTTTTTCCCTGCCAGCCAATGAGAAGAACAGAATTAGTCATAAGGAAAATTAGTAGCACCATAGAGAAATTATGTGATCCAAATTGTTAATGCTGCTTATTGAAATATCTGATTAAGACTTAAGTAAATCTGACAGGTGGCTTACACTTTTGATGCTGGGCCAAACGCAGTTATGATTGCTCCTAACAGAAAGGTTGCAGCCCAATTGCTTCAGAGGCTGCTTTTCTTCTTCCCTCCAAATTCTGATACTGACTTGAACAGGTAAATGATATAACATATTTCTTTAATGGTTGCACAAGAAATAAACCTGTATTTTCCTCTAAATTTTTTTCGTTTATTTCCTCTAGTTACATTCTTGGTGATAAGTCAATCCTACAAGATGCTGGCCTTAGGAGCATGAAGGATGTGGAAGCTTTGTCACCGCCTCCAGAAATAAATAACATGCCAGCCCAGAAATACTCAGGGGATGTCAATTATTTCATCTGTACAAGACCTGGAAGAGGTCCTGTTTTGCTTTCTGATGACAGTAAGGCTCTTCTCAACCCTGAAACTGGTCTGCCTAAGAAAGCTTAGGGTAGATTATGCTTTTCTTGCTTGATCTATTTACTCTCAGGTGAGTCGAGTCTGAGTCAAATAGTTTCCATGAACATGGAGTATTTGATTCAGATGATCATTCAAACTGACTGGAGGTTGCTGCAAAGTGATTCTCTGAATTTTCCTTGCAAATTTGCATTGTTGTTACTTTGCATGCATTTGTAATTTCTTATTTTCTTTTTCATATCTTCGATTAGTTGAGGTTTATGTACTCGATGTCTTCTTTGGACACAAATAAGGAATAAATAGTTCGTTGTTATGCTTTTTATATAAAGCAATTCTGTCCATCTTATTATTGCATTGGCTTATATATGTATGAGAGAGGATGTGGTGTTAACACAGTTCACTTTACATATGACTACAGAACATACAAGTTCAAATTCTAAATTTATTATTTTCTATTTTACTAGTATTATGAAACTTATCAAAGATCTGACCTGAATTAGATTAACAACCCAACCTTCAGTTTCTGCCAAGAAAGTTGCTGCAGTTTCTTTGCCTGGTTTTCCAATGTTGCAGTTGGTGCACACTGCCCCTACCAGGAGAAGAATTATACTGGGTTTTCTAAATGGTCTTATAAACTCCTCAAGGTGGTGGAATTCGCTGGGTTTGCTGGGCATCCAATTGATCTTGAACTTGCATTCTACCTGCTTAAAATGCCGTTGGGCTTGAGAAAGTGATTGTTAATCCTCCCTGCCTATCTTCTATGGGATCCTATTGGGAGTTTGAGGGTAATGAGAGTAAAATAGCAGCTAGAAAGCGTGCCAACCTGCTGGAGAGGGAAGATACCTCAGGGTGTTGGATTTGATATCCTTTTAACCTTCTTGTAAGCATTTTTCTTTACACACTCGGGGCAACTTTTGGCCTATGAATGCTAGTTTTTACCGACTTTCTAATTTTTAGGTTCAAATCCATTATGTTAACATTAGTTTCAGTCAATGCCAAACTCTAGCTCAGTCCAATGCAAGGGAAACCGAACTCCATTACTTTCAGTTGTTTTTACTTTACTTTGATCACTACTTTTAATGTCTGCTTGAAAAAATAAAAAAGAAAAATGGATTGACAACGCAGATATCAGGCTAAATAAGTCATAATTAGGTTCCTTTCTCGCCAAGTAAAAGTGCTTTTATGATTGCTTCAGTCTTCCCGTCAGCATATGGAAACAAGTGTCCGGAACCTGCTATTTCATGGTAGTGAATCCATGGAAGTGCTCTGGAAATATATCGTTGCAGGATTACCGGGACAAGCTTATCGTCATCGCCATGCCATAGATGAACGGAGCCTTCACCATTGGGAAAAGGGTTTTCGAGGTCCATGGGATCGAATTCCCAGGTCCCGAATCCTACCATCATGTCACGATGGATGGACTCATGTACACCTTGCTGAAGTGCCTCTGGCTGCAGAACATAGGAGCTTCATGTCAGCGTCAAAAATTACAACTCCTTTCAATTTAATGATGAATTTTCAGAGTAGGATTCATGTTTCCAACCTTGAGGATATATCAAGTTGAATAATTAACGACATATTTTTGAAGACAAGCACACATTATTAAAGAAGAAAAACTTGGTTTGTGAGGTTTTGACGGATAACACATACTAAAAAGTTCATAGTTCCTGACTAATGACAGTAGAACTGTCAGAACTGATCCAAGTTTTAGCCTACAAATGATTCTGTTATCAATGGACAGAAGCATGGTTGGAATTTGTCTGTTGTTCAATTTTCATTAGTCAATATAGTATTTCTTTTCCGGTTTAACTTTCATGTGTTCAAACACATTTACAACAAACTAAAGCAGATGATTTGCAGTCCCTTTCCTCTTGATATAACAAGGAAAAAAAGTTCGGAAAAAAGTACCTTGTTCTGTTGTCTCGCAGCAATCTTTGGCAGCAGCTCAAAATCATGGCGAGAAAAAATTTCAGGCCTATGAGCTATAACAGCAGAAGCAGGAAATAATTTTTGAGTGTTCCACCAATAGGTTAGCCATGGTGTATGGTGGGCAACACGCAGAGCCCATTGATCCTGTGGTAATTGTAGGTAGTAGGCTTCTTTCGATAGATTGGCAGGAAAGCCAGGCCACCAGTAGTTGATGACTGGAGCAATTAGTGCTGCTCCGGCTAGCCTGTGAGCATTCCAGAATCCAACTTGAAAAATCAGCAACAGATTCTAATGTAAGCATAAGAGAACTAATAGTTACAGCATTTCTTGAAGGAAAAAGAAATTCCCAGAGTACCTAAGAATTTTATACTCAAATGACACCCGTTTCACACACAAATTCTCCATATATTCTGAATAATTAAAAAATACAGCATCATAACAGATTGTGATTCCATTGAATTACATAATTTGCCTTTTCTTTTACACGCATTCGTTGTTAAATTTGTTCTATTTCATTCATCATTCTGCCTGAGAAGGCAAAAGATCTCCTGAAATTTCTTACCAGGGCAGGTAAAGCACAAATTTGGTTGCCTTGTAGTAATCTTACCTGTGAGGGATATGCTTGAGGCATCCCCAAACTGCCTGGCCTCCCATAGAAAACCCGATGACATAAAACTTGGATCCAAGTCCTAACTGATCAGCAAGCTCTTCAACATCCAGTGCCAAACTTTTTGTGGTTCGTTTTGGATCGGCATCACTTTCTCCATAACCTGGTCTGTCAAAAGAGACAATGTACACCCCTAATTCCTCAACAACTTCCTGAAATGATACATATGCGCCGTGAAGTTAACAACGCAATCTTTGAACAAATGAAACAATGAATTTGGAAATTCATTTGAGTTAAAGAATCAAGTACTGGCGAGAGGTTCTCTGCAATGGCTACATCACGTCTAGAAGAGCCAAAACCGTGAATAAAGATGATCTTATATTTGGCCAATTCTTTTGACACTCCATGCTCCATGTAAGCCAAATGCCTTCCATCCCTCAGCTTTATTCTAGGTGCTGTAATGGCAGGGCCACCAGGGGAGCCACAAACACTGGGAGGCGGAGGGAGGGTCGCTTGATATGCCCATGCCAGACACCCAATGAACAAAATCACTGCAATTTCCCGAATCATTTCTAGAAAAAAGAGTTTGCTAGAAAATCAGCCCGGTCTGGAAATAAAGAGAAAAAAAAAAAAAGGAAATTTCTTTGTAGACAATTCATTCTATTTTTATCTTAGAGATAAAAAAGGAAATTTCTTTGGTGACAATTCATTTTATTTTTATCTTAGAATTCTCGGTTGATTAGGTATATCGAAAGCCAGCTCTCATATTTATCATACCCAACTTCAGATAAACTTACAACTTAGAACTTGGTGACTGGTGTTATTATTCCCCGGTAATAACAATGAGAGAACTCAACAACCGCAAAGCAAAATCTTCACAAGAATTTCAGGTACTGTGAAGCAGGAATTCCCATATTTCATTCTAAATACTCAAACAAACTCACACAACAAATAAAAAGAAAAAGCATGTTTAGAATTCCTTTGAAATCTCCTTATCTGTTTCACTAACTTTACTCCATCTTATGTCTGTTGCTTACCAAAATCAAATGCCAATGCAATGCTAATCGGAAACAAATAGATGAATAAATCAGAACCCTTTGCTCATTGGCAGACGAACAAGTATTCTATGAAATCAAAAGGCATTAAATCTTGAATTTGAGTGTGAGAAAGAAAGAGAGAACCTGAAGGCAACTACTGGAATAACTGGTTCTGCCGAGGAGGATGAACTCTTTCTGCTTCTCATAAACTTGCACAAGCAACTGTTATAGTTATATTAGACATACGTATGGGCTAAAATTGTAGAAAAAGTTTTTAAAATAGCTTCTAAATTTAGAAAAACAGATATATATATATATATATTCACTCAGCCAAAGATTTACGCTAAACCAGTAAAACTTATACAAGTAGTAAAATCCATACAAGTAGTAAAATCCCCACAGGTTAAGAGAAGCTGGCATGACTTCCAGAAGTTGAATGGTTGTTAGAAGCCGCTACCAGAAAAATTAAGAAAAAAAAAAAAAAAAAACCCTCCTGAAAAATCTTTTCCAATTATTGGTCCACTAATATCTTGCGGTGTGGGCGTACTTTCACATGCATTATTTTGTTGGTTGGGTCTACATAATTTATTTGTTAGGAGAAAGTCTTAAATGATGGGAATTATAATTATTTTTTAAATTGTTAGTCACCTATTTTGGATGACTTCAGCCGATCAACAACCAGAACTTAACGAGTTTAAAGCATGGGTACCGGCCCCTTGTAATATTTTTCTAGCATCATCATGCTGAAACATTGACCCATTGCTGATACGACAGGAATGTAGTTTTCTCATAATTCGGACATTGACCCATTTTCTCTTTTTGTTATTATTAAATATTTTACTTAAAACATTACGAAGGGCCTCCAATTAAACAACCATTTTGTCATCCTTCTGCTGATTTGCAAAGACTTGTGAATTAGGTCATTAAAAGTCTTGTAATTTTTAACAAAATTTCAGCTTTGATGACCATTTTCACCAATTAAAGTAGTTAAGTAAACAAGGTTGATATATGTGTGGGGTAGGTAAAATAAATAGGAAAGGTGGGTTGCCACCGAAGAATTTGAGTGTTAGAGATGAAAGTTGTACCAAATCATTCATTTCGCTAATCCTCTTCTTCTAGAGATTGAAGTTGGAAGTGGATGAGATGGTGAGAAATAATAGCCTTTAAATTATGAAGGCAAAGCAGTTGCTGAGATTCCTCTAGTCCAGTCCTGTCTACCAATTATGAATTTTTAAAGCCTTTTAGTTTCTCTTCAATGAAGGTGTTGGCCCACTCCTAACAAGCAACGTCGAACACAGTAGACAGTTTGATTGGGAGAATAGTTTGACTGTTTGAATGATTTTGTGATCAAATTCCTTTTCCATTGTGACTTGAAATGTTAACATTGTCTGTAACGACTCCATTTTGACCATATCATGGAGAAGATAAACAAATTTTTCTAACTTTGATAGGACAATCTAAGTTGGTAACCTTCCTTCAGTTTTCATTGCCAATTTATTCATACGGTCCAGCCAGCCCATTTGGATTCATTACAGGCAATAGTTGCTTACAGTGTGACATCAGCACGACAAAACCGCAGGCGTTTTTGTCATGTACAAGCCAGTCATTTGCTAGAATCAATGTTCAACAATATTTTAGAAAAATCAACATCTTACTCTGTTTGAATACTTGAATAGGAGGATCTTCTATTGCCTGAATTCAAATCTGTTCAGTCACCAGCAATGGCCTCCTGATGAGTGAAAAAGCAGTTTCCTGGGCCTTTTTAGGATGTACAGGTCATAAAGATTGTACATGTACAAAAACAATGGCTATTGACATGTCAAACAGTCCTAACACACTCAGAAAAACTGGCCAGAATGAACTTCGCTGGTGTCCAGTTTTGTGTTCCCGTTACTCAGGCTACCTCGGCATTGTTGGATGAGAGATCTTTCCGAACCCAGAAGTTAACAAGGAAGGAATCCATTATAATCTATATAATAGTTTAGTGTCAGAAACTATAAAATTTAAAACAAGGGATAAGAACAAGAATACATAAACCTGAATTAAATGTGCAGCAACACAAGGAAGAACCAGTAGACCAGATTCACCAAATGCACTGCCTAGCTGCTCCACAACTGCCACCATGACGGGAAGAGTTTTCTGCAAAAGCATGCAAGCCATATCAAGCCTTTAACAGCCAGTTGAGTATGAAAGTTACTCACATGACAGATTTTTTTTTTTTGTTTGAAAATATGTTTCCTCTTTTTCACTCATTTGCATAGAGGTAACATAAAGTAATCTCTCTCTGATTAAGAGTATCTACTTATATATTGATAAAGATTTCAGCTCAAGGGACCTGGCTTGCAACAAGTACAACTGCACTCATATTCTCTTTCATGGCAAAGACAGATTGACGATCACCAGAGACAACTGAAAGGCTCCGTAAAGCAATAGTATTAAAAGCTAATAAGATCAGATGCAGGAGTCTGCAAAACAAGAGAAGTCCAATGTCAGTTAATGATAATCTATTTCAGAATTGTGCATCAAGACTTTGATGAATGGTCCAAAAAATCTCTTATACTTTCACCCATCTGTAATGTAGATATAGAATGCAAATAAATCAAGTTTTTATCCAACTTTTCAAGTTCAGCTCAATGAGAATTCAATTTGGATCAATTTGTTAAACAAACAAACTCTCTTTCAATTTTCAAGCTAAAACTCCATCCTCTAGAAGTTAAGCTCAAGTTATTGGTTTCCATCACATGTGATATACTACAAATAGGATATGGTAATGTATTCTATATAGTTGAAATATATGTTGAAGGCTTTGCTGGAGACCAACCAAAATCAGCCAAGTATACAGCCTCTCAGCTGGTGTGCATCTATACCTCAATGTACAGTTTCCTTTGATTTATGTCAGCTTAAGCAAATTTTTATTGGCAAACCTAAGTTTATACTGAAGTCACAAGGAGAGATTTGTAAGAAATCTCATATTAGAAGCACATTTTGAATTTTGAATATTCAATTCAAAGCTGGAAGAATATCATGTAACATCTGAAAATATTCCAAACCTTGAGGGAATATCACTAGCAGAATAACATGAAATTTTGTTAAACAGACTTTTTCAAATTCCAAATCCAAAGGATAATATTATGAAGCTTATCCTGAAGGTGCCTCCAGAGATCTATGTTTATGCCTACATGGATCAAATAGAAAATACAGAATGTGGAAAGCAAAACTAAACATAATAATAGTGAATAGCACTTTCACCCTTTAGATGTAGACCAGCTCATGTTTAGAGAACCATCAGGCCATCCCTTATAAAAATAATACTACTATTGTTGCCGTGCTGTTTAGCTCCAAAATGGAGAGCATAAGAGTTTTCTCATTTTCATGGCAGCTATAATTATCATAATGAAATGCTAGAAGCTTAAAGTTTGTAACATACAAATGGAAGCAAAGAAAAACAATGAAATTGATAGTGAAGAACATACATTCCCATCCCAATAGCCACAAGAAACACTGGAGGCTTAACCATCAGCAGTAATGAACTTGACCTGCTCACTTGTATCCATGGCACCTGAACAATGGCCATACTTTGAGTGCATAATAAGATTTCCAAACAAGCAATGTATAAGTCTCTCCCAAGAGTATGCAAGTAACAGCCAAACAATTTTCATAGAGAGTGTCAAAATTAAGATTTTCAAGGAGATATGCATATTAAAATGAAATTAGAAATGCCTAGGTACATGTTGCACATTTGTAGCAAGTCAAGAAAAATTCAAAAAAAATCAAATAGTTTCCACACTGTTATGCAGGAAACAAGATTGTAGCTCAAAGATCATGGTAATAATAACTTGGTGAGTGTATGCAAAATGGAACACAAGTGTATGGGCAAAAATTACTCACATTTCTTGTCTATTGGTGATCTAATTTTTTTAATTTATCTTTCATTTCAGAGAAAACCATTACCTAATCCATCCTTGAAGCTTTCAACTTGTACAAACAGGCAAAGAGCAGTCCCTACGCTACCTTAGGAAGCAGGATTAAGCTCCCAAACAGTAATGATGTAGACCACAGATTCATTAAAACAATAAAACACACACACACACACACACACACACATGTATATAGCCCGAGGTAAATAATTTAACAGCCTCACAGCATCTAGTCATCATCAACAAAAAATTAGAATGAGATACAAACATGTTATTATAAAATTGAAATTGAAATTAAACTATTTCAAATTATAAAATTACAAATATCTTAATAAATATAAATAAAGCCAAGGTGAAGGTCTAACCAGGCTGAGGAAGATGGCACTGATCTTTGAAAAAAGTTTACGGTTTTGATCAACAAATTCTCCCAAACCTGCAAAGAACATTTACTAAGATATAGATGCCATCAATCATGCAGGAGGAAGGGAGTAGTATAAGAATGATTTTAAATAGGCACAGTACAAGCAACCTTAATGGGCTGAAGATCACTTTTTTTTCTTTTTCTTTTTCTTTTTCTTTTTTTCCTGTTGTTATGTTAGGGAACTTTCAGCTGGCAGTTTCTTCAGAAGGTTGTTGAAAAAACTTATGAGCATGTTATTGTGCTTGGGTGATTTGGGTCGAAGACAAAAAGAAAGGTAACTTGAAACTGGCCACGGCATTGGCTTTTGAGCAGGATATAGAGAATGATTGTGAATGAAAAATTTTATACCTCTTTTCTTGATTTTCTCAGGCAAAGAGTAGGTTTTCTTTTTCTGCCTCTGTGCATTCTTAAACGGGTTTTATACACCATGCTTGCGCAAGTCTTTTGGCCTATCATTACAATCAACTCTGTTTTTCAATTTTAATTAAAAAAGTGCATTTCTTTGGCTTAAGAATGAGATACTGTATTTCTAGCCACTTAAGCAATTGATTATTTTCTGGCTAGGGAATCATTCAAAAACAGCTAGCCTATATGGTGCTACATCAATTCAACCAATTGATATTACGACATTATTTACTTTATTTGTTAATACCCATATGTCTAATCGCATTCATCATATTAAACAAAGGAAATTAAAAGTCTAAGTCAGAAAGAAGACATTGAGGTACTCACCTCTAAAGGATTCTCGTAAAACCTGTAGATTAAAAGGAATGAATTACCATTTGAAATAAAAAAGAAAGTCATAGTTCCACCATTCATTCATAGCCAAATTTTCTTCTTCAAAGGATTGATAAAGACAATGGAGACACTACCTTCCCCAGTATCAATGGTATTAGGAGTGTGAGGACAAGACTTCTGAACAGTTGCCTAGTTGGAATAGAAACACCAACTCCTGCTGCTATGAATTTTGAGATTGAAAATGGAACCTGAAAAGTGAGATTGTCTTAACTTGAGCTCAGAGTAATGAAACAAAGAGTTGAATATGATGTTACCCAAAAATTAAAAAGAAAAAGAAAAAAAGAAGCAAATGCGTTTTATAGAGAGAAACTAAGACACCTGTGTGCCCAAGCATGTGAGAGAGTATGAGAGGTAAAAAGAAAAGACAACAAGAAATCACATATCTAAGCCGGTAAAGCTCACTAATTAAACTTACAAGGAAAATTACAAGCTGTTGATATTCAATTCACATGCACAAGAACTATGCATCTTGAATAATTATCAGAAGAGCATGCAGTATATGTCAGGTGCAACAATGTAATATCAAAAAGGAAAATATGAGCATATACAGTATAATTTCTTCCAGCTTGTAGATCTAGAGATCAATTTTGTTGCAACTATATTCATTACTTGCACTACAGATCTTTCATATATGAATGTGTGCACACAAGCACAACAAGGATATTTAAATACTCTTAATGTCACTCTTGTGTAACTTACAACCATAATTCCTAGCAGATTAGATATCACTGTCATTGCAAGAGCAAGTGCAGAATTTCCGCCAGCAAGCTGCATTTCAGAAATTCAAACCTACTATTAATCTCAATACCTGCAGTTTTGCAAAAGAATGGAGAAAATAACAAAGCAAAGAAATACAAGAGTAAGGGCCACTCCACTTGATAATGTTGTTGGCATACAACTAAATATAGCCAGTCCTGTAGATGAGATAAAAAAACCAATAAGTTTTTCAATTAATCTTAGAATATCTCACAATAGAAAGAGTTCCACAATGCTGTAAAACACCTAGCTAAGTTAAAAAATTGCAGATAAGTGATTTCCATAAAATCAATCTGATTCTCACTTGCCTTTTAATGAATACAATAGAATAAAAATATATATTACAGTGCAAATCTGATTAGGCACAAATGTAACACTTGTCATATATATATATATATATATATATATATATATATATGATGCCTGATTTCTAATAAGAGATCAGGTCACACCCACCTTGGAAAACAACGCAAAAAACAGAGTTGAATTGATAAATGTCTATGTGAATTTGCAGACTTCATAATCTTATAGATGATATAATCAAGAAAAACCTGAAAAACACTTCAACCAGTGCCACATAAAAGAGTAAAACTGATTGCCAAACCTGTAACAAATTCTTGAGGATGGAGCTGAACTCGCAAGATTAGCTTTGAGAAGTATGGAGAAAAAAATAGAATTGAGCACTGCATTTAAAAAGGAGAAGAAACTTAACATCATTGTTAGCATAGATGGAATACTAGTGCCCATGAAATGCACAAATTGCTAAATGGTCAAGATGATTCTAGAAGGGGCGCAAAAGGTGGCAGCAACGATTTAGAAACAAGAATTTCATTTTTGTTTAATTAACTTGAATGGTCTTGGCAGGACACATTTTTTATAATTTCTTTTCTTATTCTTTTTTAATAAGAAACTGAAATCTGTTATATTAAAAAGAATTAAAATTTCAAAAAGGTGAACAAACAGGAAATATATACCTAACACATTCAACTATGTCACAGACATGAAATATGCAGCATGACAAGAAAAATTGTACATTTGTCTGTAAATTATGACCCACAACCATGCAATAAACTGCAAAACTGGGAGAAATCATTATTCATTTTGTAACAAAATATGCTTTCCATACCCAAGTCTGTAATCAAAATTCATAATATCAATATATTCAAACACAATCTCAGATCAAAACTCAAGACAGACTATATGGAAAAACGAAATTGGAAAAGAACCAATAAAACAACAAAAAAAATGTGGAGAATCAACCTACAAAATACACAATGGCACATAAGATTCAGGGTCATACTAGCCCAAAAAGTCCAACAGGCCACGCTTCAGCAGCAGCACCAATTTCTCCACTACGCAATGTCAAACCTATATATGATGGAGAAAAAAGAAATGATGGGAATATCAA
>CP135555.1:6178708-6210933 GCA_032402905.1 Khaya senegalensis | reverse complement strand
TTTTATAAAAAAAAAATTAAAATTTTATCGATAAAAAAATTATTTTATAATTAAAATAATCTCTTTATTTATAGTAAATATATTCTTTTAATAAAATTAAATTGTAAAAAAAAAAAATTTATACAATTAATTAATTGTTATTAAATTTTAATTAAAATAAAGAATATCCATACTAATTTACTCTCATTTTAATCTACATCAAATATCTTTGCAAAATCTAAATTAAGGTCTTGAATTCAATCATTTTTAGACATCTAAACTCTTGTGTATGTATATATATATATACAATTATATGTGCATGCATATTTAAAAGAAACATTGCCAAACTTGTAAGCTAATTGCATAAGAGGTTTAGAAACTAGAGAGATGGAAAGAAACATGCTTATTGCTTAAAGACTCATTTTCTCTGGAAACAAACAAGCTACTAAAACGAAATTACAAACTCATAGAATCTTTACACTCTTTTGCATGCCCACAATTAAACGTTGGACAAATGAATTCTAGTTATTCTGCGTTATAAACCCTAAATCTTAATCAGGAATCCCAATTTAGAAAGCGGTGAGACGAAAGGAGACAACCCTGTAGATATTACAAAGGTATTGAAAAATCCTGTTCTTTTCCCGAAGAGTTGCATACGATGAAGCTGCGTGTTTCAATTGATTCCCACAAGAGACAGACTCTTCTGCAGCATAAAATACATGGAGTCTCTTTTCAGTGATTGACACTGTTTTATAAGCTTGGTCAATGGCATCGATGGCATTTTTATAGTTTTCAGAGCAGGTGAAGAATATTTGATTTGTTGCCAGGAGGCCGGTTGTCTTTATTTCTCGGTAAATGTCATTGGCTGTGGAGTTCACCAAGCCAAGGACAATCTCGAAGAGCTGGTGTACATCTGTTTCGTCGATATGAGTGTGATTCTGCAAAGTTCTTGAACAGAAAGATGGTTGTTCGGTCTGGTGGCAGATGATGCCGAGCAAATTATAAGTCAGTTTCTCGTATTTGGGACGCGGGACTGTGAAAGGAATCTGCTGGAAACTGTGTGAAGTTGGTGAAAGAATGCCGAGAAACAGAACTACAAGAGACATGGAGAAAAGCAAAGGGGAGTTTCTCAGAGCTGAAGCCATTGATAGGCTGGTTTTTATTCTGGTATTTGATGTATTTTTCTTTTTTCTGTCAACTGATCATATGTATGTTCTACAAGGAGAGTGGTACCTATATATATATATGTATATACACACACACATATACGTAGCAGTTTCAAATACAAGCCTTAAACTTCTTGTCGTGAAACTGACCAGATCAAAGTTAATGCACTGTTAATAGAGGACTTCAGTGAAGGTTACAATAAATGACGATGCATTGCATGGCATTCTCATGAACCGCTTCGAGTCGGTTCGGGTCGATTGAGTGCGTTGAATTCGGGTTTTGGTTAGAATATTAGGGGTATTTTCGACTTTTTGTTAGAGATTGGGCAGGGCTAGAATTCAGAAAATTTTATCAATTTGTACAGTTCAAATTTTGTACAGAGAAAGCAAGACAGAAGCGGATAGCATCTACGGAGGAGGAAAATGGCTGCGATGACGATAGCACGACTTCAACTCTTTCAATCTCCTTTTCCCGCCGTTATTCTATCAAAACTCCGTCGCTCCTCGCCGTCCATTCGGTATCGTCCACGTGGCCTCCGCAAGTTCTGCACAACAACTCCTCTCTTCTCCTGCTCTGACCAAAGTGAGACTCAGCCTTCTTCTTCGATAGTTGGCGATCTTCTCGAATATCTTAACGAGTCTTGGACTCCATTTCATGCTACTGGTATGCTCTCAAACGCTGTCGTTTTTGGTCGCAGATAGATATCTAGTAATTTTTTCTTTTGTGAATTTGATTGTTGCAGCTGAAGCGAAACGACAACTAATTGATGCCGGTTTTCATTTGCTGAATGAGAATGATGAGTGGCAGCTCAAACCTGGTGGACGCTACTTCTTTACTAGGAATATGTCTTGTTTGGTTGCTTTTGCTGTGGGAGAAAAGTCAGTACCTGAAATCTCTCTTTTTTCTCTGCGAATTTTTTTTCTGGGTGAAAGCCCTGTCAAAATAAATCGGTTTCTTAAAAGTGTTTATCTGAAAAGAACAATTATGAACTATGTAGCTGGTTTTTTTTTTTTTCTTTTAAAAAAAAAAATCCCTTTCAGAATTTAGAAAACAGTTGGGAGTTCTTTTTGTTGGGTATTACTTGATAGATACTATCTTCCAATGCGTTTGCTTCTACTCAAAAGTGCTTTCTACGAAAGAAACTTACGAATGCGCTTTAAATTTGTTTAGAACAATTGGAAGTGTTTAATGGAAAATTTCTTTTATTTTGTGCAGGTACAGTGTCGGTAATGGTTTTCACATTATTGCTGCTCACACTGATAGCCCGTGTCTCAAACTTAAACCAAAGTCTGCATCTTCAAAGTCTGGTTATCTGATGGTGAATGTGCAGACCTATGGAGGTGGTTTATGGCATACTTGGTTTGATAGAGACTTAAGTGTAGCAGGAAGGATTATAGTAAAAGGTAGTGAAGGTTCGTTTTTGCACAAGCTTGTCAAAGTGAAAAGACCTCTGCTACGAGTTCCCACATTGGCCATTCATCTTGACCGGTTTGTTGCTTCTTCTTTATGTTTACAGAAATCATATTTTAAGCATTACATATTGATTTTGACTCCAATAAATTGTTCAAGATTCACCAATATAAATAATAGATAAAAGTAATGAGATTTTCTCTCAGTTGAGGATGTTTAAGTTACTTCTACTGATCAATGGTGAAAATAAGGAGTAATGAAGGGAGAAATAAATTACTGGCTGATCCTTGTTTCAAATTTTTAGATCATCTCGGCGGGAGTTTTTAAAATGTCTTATCATCTCATTGTCTGATGAACTATTTCTCTGTCGATACTGCTATCATTCTAGTTGAAAATGAGATTCATTAAAGTTTTTTTAATTGTAAATTACTTGGAGTTAATTTCAGCCTTGCTAATGATCTTAAACTATTTTGGATCTATGTGTCTGTGTTTTAATAGTATAAGGTAAACCTTGAACTTTGTTTTCTCAATTAAATCTGATAGATTCTTGTATTAAAAGCTAGTTATTTTAAGGGGCTAGAGGGAGTGTTTATTCTTTGATCAATATTTCTTGTTGGAGTAACTGTTGGCACTTTGACTCTTCCATCCCCAAAGCAGGATGTCTTTACTCCTGTAGTTAAGATGGGGCATTCATTATAATCTACCTTCACCTATGTATTTGCTAACAAGGATGGAGATGAAGTCTTTTTGATTTGCAAGTTGTAACTCTATCTTGTATTTAGCATAGATGGCATTACAGTTGCTACAAGACATACAATATTCCAAAGAATCAATCTATCTTATTTAATAGATTAAGAAGTAGGCAATATAAAAAATATAACCACACCCTCGTAATTTAACTAAAGATTACTATTGTAAATTATTTTCTTATAAGGTTTCTGCAAGTGTTTACAATTGGTAGTGATTATTGGTAGAACAATATAAATTATATTCTAATTGCTTTCATCATATGCAATTGCCATCTAATGAACTGGTATCCATATACTCACTTAAGTGTTTTAGTTGTTTTTCTTTTGGCTGTTTAGCACAGCACTGTGAACAAGGATGGATTCAAACCGAATCTAGAAACTCACCTCATCCCACTACTTGCAACCAAATCAGATGAAGCATCTCCAGAGCTGAAAGAGAAAAATAGTGCACCATCTTCCAAAGCTGCTCACCATCCACAGCTTATGCAGGTATTCCTTTTGATGTTTGTACTGTCAGCCGGGAACTAAAGAGAAGGTATATTTTAATAAAACAGTGTGGGAAGATAATTGGTGAGAATGGGATTGCTCTTGTGGTGTGGTTGGAAGTTCAGGTTACCCTTTCAGTGTCCTTTTTCTGTGCATCCATAACAGAAAAGAAAGGTACCCTGTGGTCATGAATAATGATTGAATCCATTTTAACAAAAAAAAATATATATATTTTTAATTTTAAAGATGTCATGGTATATAAAATATAATCATGAAGCTTTGTGGGACCGAATCAAAATGGAATTACTCCATGCATTCATGATCTCACCTGTCTTTAAACTACCTTAATCATTCATTTTACTTCTCTTGATTAGCAAATCTATGTGAGTGGACCTCCAAGATGATTGATTTAGTTCTGCATGAATATATGACATGTACTATTATGCTGTTGCAGATTGGTGTTGTTGATTTTCCATTGGTTATCTTAGATTTTCTAAAATGTATTATAAGCTCAACTACTTGTTTGATACAGTGGAGCAACTATTGTGAGATTCGATGAAATTGGTGGCATAGTTAAGATGTTGGTCTTAAAATTTATTTGTTGCATAGTTAAGATGTTGGTCTTAAAATTTATTTGTTATGTCGATTTGCAGATTTTGTCAGAAGAGCTGGGCTGTGACATTGATGATATAGTGAGTATTGAGCTGAATATTTGTGATACACAACCTAGCTGCCTTGGAGGTGTAAACAATGAATTTATATTTTCTGGAAGATTAGATAATCTTGCTTCAAGTTATTGTGGTTTGAGAGCTCTGATTGATTCATGTGCATCACCAAGCGACTTATCAAGTGAACATGCTATTCGGATGGTTGCTTTATTTGACAATGAAGAGGTAAATGTGTCTCTAAAATTTGTAATACTACATGAAATGGAACTTTATGCTTATTTAGAAAACAGTCTATCCTTCCCCTTATTCCTTCTGCAAAAGCAATCTGGTTAAATGGTGTGAGTAATTAATATGCTGATTTACATATTAAATGTGCACATGGTTTGGGCCTATCCTTTCTCCATAAACATCTCTGCCTCTTATGATTATGCTCAATTGGCAAGTTTGTAATCAAGGAAACTATTATGTCTGAGAGCATTACTCACTATTTTCTTTGCCAAATCATGGAGACTCATTATGAGTAGAGGGAGTTCTGAAAACAGTTCTGTGATTTATGTTATCATTATCTCTAAGGCAAAATAAGATGAGTGGTCCAGGGGCCATTAAGAATATCTTTCTAAAGTAGGTTGTTAAATTCAGATGTTTCTTCACGTTCTTGTATTGATTCAAGTCCTATTTGGCATTCTTCATATTGTTAATGTTGAAAGTTTTTGTTATGCAGTTCCCCTAGCTGGATTGACTAGTTTTGAAAAGTTAATTTCTAAGTTTAACCTTCTATTGGACAGGTTGGTTCAGATTCATATCAAGGAGCTGGTGCACCGACCATGTTTCAGGCTATAAGGCGAATTGTTGGTTCCTTAGCTCATGAGCCCGTTAATGAGAATGCTTATGAGCGTGCAATTCGCCAGTCATTTCTTGGTAAGCTTCTAGAGAACAATTTGGTTATAGCATATTTGGACCTATCATAATGCTTTCATTCTCATAACAATGTACTTATTCTTTTGAGTTTTCCTTTGGTTTTTGCTTAGAATATACTTAATGAATCCCTCGAAATTATCTCCACTATTTTCATCATGACTTTCACTAGTTTTCCTTTTCTTTTTCTAAATATGGTATTTCATTTATTGTTATTGAAGTATGACTAAGATAAGTGTATCAAATATAACATTGACATGAGGTGCTAAAACATTTGGACATCCTAAAATCTGGAATATGATCCATGATAATTCTTGTTTACACATCTTTTCTGCAATTGCTTTATGAGCATAATCACTAATCCTTCTTTCTGGGCTGCTATATGTATAGTATCTGCAGACATGGCCCATGGAGTTCACCCAAATTTCACTGAGAAGCATGAAGAATGCCATCGGCCAGAAATGCATAAGGGTCTTGTCATCAAGCACAATGCAAACCAGCGCTATGCTACAAGTGGATTGACAGCTTTCCTTTTCAAAGAGATAGCAAAAATTCATAACCTTCCCACTCAGGTAATCGAGATTCTGGCTTTGCATATTAAACTTTCCCTTTGCTTGGCAATAATTTTTTATGGTGTTATTGCAGATAACAGACATGATTGGTAAACTGATATACTTGTTTACCCATTGCATATTTGTAGTTTCTAATTTTTAGGTTGAATTTTTCAGTGCAGAATGCATAAACTTTAAAAAATTCTATTTCTGTGTAGGAATTTGTGGTAAGAAATGATATGGGATGTGGATCCACAATAGGGCCCATACTTGCATCTGGGGTTGGCATTCGTACTGTTGATTGTGGCATTGCTCAGCTCTCAATGCACAGGTCTTTAATTAACTTGCAATTATTCATGTGTGGTTGGATGAAATAGCCAAATATAAGGGGAATATTGTTGAGGAGTTGGGTCAAATCAAATTTTAGCATTTTTGTGCTAAATCCTAGCAGGGCAAATAATACATTGACTTCCTTCTGTATACCACTTTAATAGATGTGCAATATTGTAACATCAGTAACAGCCAAAACTGTAAGCATTTATATTTGTATACATCAATATAGAATCTCATCAATCTCTTTGTTAACAATAGAATTTTAGCTGAGTCCATCTTTTAACTAGAACATTACAATAAATATGAAGCAAATTGCTTCTTCTGATTCCAGCTGACTGAGTCACTCAGAAGTGTCTTTGTTATGTACTTTTGCTGCTGATAAATCTTACTTAAGTTGACATTGATATCAGTGGCTTTTATTTTTTCTTCTTTTAAATTGACTTTTGCTTTTTTGACTTACAGTGTGAGAGAGATTTGCGGGACAGAAGATATAGACATTGCTTACAGACATTTCAAGGCTTTTTACCAAACTTTTTCCAGCATAGACAGGAAGCTAATTGTGGATTATTAGTAAGGTTTCAGTTGCAGTCGTTGGAATCAGTATTATTTCTCTTGTTTGAGAGAGAGAGAGAGAGAGACAGAGAGAGAGTAGAGCTGTTTCTTCATCATACATCTCCATAGTTTAGAAATACATCATTGATCCTGAAAATAAGGGATTTTTATACCCAACAAAATGGATATTGTCTATTGTGACCACTGTAGTTAAATTGAGAGATTTGGAGGGGTGTAACAATCAGCTGGTATCTATTTGATCAAGTTTTTTCTGGAATCAGTGTAATTTGAGGAGGAAGTGGAACTAGCGTTCCGGTCTGAGTTATGGCTAGATTTTGAATACCCTTTTGATAGTTTCTGCTTCGGCTCAGACAATAAAGCCTGATTTTCCTGATTGAGCTGTTGAGCCTTCCTCCTCAGTTTTTCATTTTTTTGAACTATGTAGCAGTTCTGCAAGTTTAGCTGTGTTTAGCTTCTCCATACTAGGCTGCTTGTCCTTCCCCTGAAATCACAAGCAGAGCAGATATCAGAACTCCGTATAAATACTAGAATTATTATGAAACAAGTATTCTGCTTGGGCTTGAAAATGCACGAGAAAAGCTGAAAAAGATCTGCAAACTATGAGAGCAATAAAGATTAGGATGGCAAGATAGATATAAGCAGAAGAGGACATAGAGAATATATGAAAGACAAAACTTGTGTCCTGGGCGAAGAGAAATAAAAGCTGTTTGAGGTATAAATAGGAAAGGCAGAAACACCAGGAAAGGTAATGAAAACAAAGCAAAACGAAACAATGCAATGCATGGTTTAAAACAAAAATAACAAACACCATCCACAAAGCCATCTTGTCTGCCTTTATTCAAGTAGAAGAACTTGATTGGGAAGCACTTTAACTGTCTGACGAGCAGAGAAAGGGTAATCATTAGAATACAGAAAAGGGTGAGCATTTTTTATGAAGCTGTTAGTGCATTGCACGTGAAAGCACTTTGGTAAAGAGAGATATGCTTAGGGGACAAGGCGATTGCAACTTGGCTGATAGTAATACTAATACCAACAGATGGAAGAAGCAAGGGAGTAATGCATGCATGTGTTGGCTGGCTAACTGGCTTCCTGGGTTAGATATTTGATGTATGTTTTTGTGATGGCATGAGAGTCTGGCAACAATGCAATCCAATAAAGGGTTATTTCTGAAAATTCAATAATCACATGAATTGAAGGTCACCTATGTGTTCTCAAGTATTTTTGTGTTAAAAAGAATTAACGTTCTTCAACAAAATATTCCATGGACTTCTGTTATTTATTCTTTTGGATCATAAAAAAATGCCTTAAATATTATTCCTTCGGATTTATGGTGGCTCAGAATGACCAAATTCTTCTACTCTCAAAACTTTTATCACTTGCGGAGAACGGAGTAATTAAGATGTTGAAGGATGACTTCTCTCTGTTGTATCATACCAAGAGAGGAAAAAGGTAAGCTGAAAAATTACTACAAAGATACAAACTTGGTAGAACTTTATAAATTGCAAGTCAATCCAAGACCTGGCAAAGGATCTTCCCCAATCTCCATCTGAATGGTTGCTTGCTTGCTTTCCTGGCCAGTCCGAATGAAACCAGCTCCACAGCTCACAGCTCAACATGATGCAACTCTTGACTCAGCATCACCCGCGCATCAGTGGCATAGGCTCTCTCTTTCAGTTGCCAGGCGGTAACAACTATGTTCTCCTAGTTTGCTCCTGCAGCAACCACAGCCTGAACTTGCCACATCCGTTGAGCTTACATATGACAAAAAATCATCATACAAAAAGGGAAACAAAATCAACCACTCTACAACAGCAGCAATGTCTGGATAATTCGTTCATATGAATTGTAGATATTAATCAAAATGACTGCAATTACAAACTAAGTCAAATATTCATATTGTACATGATGTGGTTTTCTTGTTTCTGCATTGTTCTAGTGAAGCACAAAGAGTGAGCGAGCATCTGATCTTTGTTGCAGCAACCAAACCAAGGCTCTGGCAAGCCAGATACAATTGCTAGCATCTGATCAAGTGAAGCATAAAGAGTGAGCGAGTGAGCGTCTGATCGTTATTGCGGCAAACAAACCAAGGCTTTGACTAAATTCCTCTTTGCTCCTCAAGATGCTGTAATAAGATGGAATGTGCATATTTTTTTGTTCTGTTCATATTCAAGTCTAAGAAAAATGCGCAGACAATAAACAAAAAAGGAGGTGACAGCGAAGGGGTATCAGAGAGCCATACCTTCATTTGAATTCAGTGCATATATAACCAGCTTCCACATTAGATCTATTCGTCATCATCAGAGGCAAAACAAAGCTTCAGGTCATCCACTCAATGGACCTCCCAAAAATTGAGCTTCTTATCTTTCATCAAGGATGAAGCTCCAAATGAAACCGAGAATGGTGGAATGGGTTATTGCCAGTGTCCATTGAAAAGAATCCATTCCAGTCCACCTCAGCTCTCCATGCCTGCACTCCTACCAATTGAGATATCCATACAAATAGCATATCAGCCCTTCATATTTCAAAATTAAGTTCCAGCTGGCAGGGTGCAGGCATGGTCCAAGCCCCTCATCGGGGCCGGGCTAATCCAAAACTCGTGTCATGTTGCTGTTGAGACTGCACAAACACAAAATGCAAATTGACAGTTAAGCAACAACAGATAATAGATATGAATTCAAGATAGAGAGAAAATGAGAACTAAGGGCAACAATAAACCCAGCTTCAAGAAAATAATATAAGATTAACAGTTCCATACACAGAGTATTCTTGTTGATCCTTCCAAGCAAGAGGCCGCAGCTTCTTTTTATTTATTTGCTTAAAAATAAGATTATTTCATTAGGGGAGACAATAGACATCTTCAATAGTGGCTACCAAGATATGCTGGTTAGTGGCACCATTAATGGAAGTCAAAGCAAATGCTAGGGAATTGGGGATCACCGATACACTACACCTGCATCAACTTGTAAAAACACCTAGATATGGTTGTGCATCAACTGCGTAATCAAATTCTAGCACATTCACAATGTTGCTAACCAAATTCTACTCTAAATAGAAGCTAGAATTGAAAATCTAGCACACTAAAGATGCAGACAGTTTGCCAAAGTAATGATCATTTTAAAGAGAAAAACAAAATCAAAACTTACAAACAGGTAACAGTTTCAATATAAACTAGGAAAGGTAACATGATGCAGTACAAAGCTAAGACAGAATCAGAAAATAATATAACCATAGAATGAATAGGGAAACCAAACTTGTACTTCGATGTTGTGTTTACTATGATCAACCAAAATCCAAACAGTTTATATTTTCTTATGAGTATATACTGAAAGAGAATATTTTTGGTTGTTTCCTGAATGGTGATATTTGACCCAAGAGGCATCCAACCTGCCCAACCCCTTCTAGCGTCACCACTTAGCTAAGACACTTCTGTCATTCCCCTACACCAACAGACCTTTGGTTGCATTCCTCACGCACCATGACAGCAATCCAACATGAAAACATGGTTCTTATTCTTTGTGAAGAGAAAAACCTGGTTCTTATTAAATAAGTTCATATACAAAGGAGAGAACAGAGATTTTGATTCCTTTGAATTCACATGAATAAATTGAAAAGGTATTCTACAGCATAAAGGAGTTAATTAAATCGAAGTGGTTTTACTGGAAGCAAGAAAAGTAGAGCCAATAATCTTTTCTTACCTGAGAAAAAGGTTGGTGAAAATGTTCATGAGGATGAATAAAGGGCATTCCAGGACGCTGACAAGGATAATGTGAGGAATGCATATACATGGCAGGTGCGGAATGCGCACCAACATGATTTGGATTAAAAGGCGGGATCATTGATTCTGGATGACCATACCTAAGTCCTGCAGGAGTTGATGGTGTGGCCCATGGTCCAGGAAGATGTTGAGGGAGTGGATGAGGTTGATGTTCAGAAGAAATCTGAGGCCTATGGGTAGATCTGAGTTGTGGAAATTCAGTGTTATAGTTCAAAGCAGGGCCATACATAGGTTTTATGGAGTATGGTCCACCGTTGAACACAAATCCAGGATCAAATCTTTGCATATACCTGAAAGGAGTAAAAGATAAGATAATAAAAACATGTATACCAATAAAAGGAAATTGTGCTCACAATTGATTTCACTAATCAGAACAAAGGAGCAAGTTTCAAATACTTGATGAAAAAATTAAAATCTAAGAAAACAAAGCAGTCTGGCTTTATATCTTTCATAAAAATGTAAACATCTTCAATACTCAAAAGATTTTTCATCAGCACAGACCACTCTCTTCTAGTTACCAAATCTGACTAATATAAATAATTTCTATACAGGTTATCATGCAATTTATACCTTCAACTAGTAATTTGTGTTCAAATACAAGCTGCCATTTCATAGTCAACGATAAGTTGCCCAATCAAAATATTGAAAAGAATTATCTAACCAAAGACCAAATAATAATGATAATTAAACAAAACTGAAATATCAGCAAACAGGAGAATTTAAAATTTAAGTGCTATAAAAGATGGTACATGAAGGAACAAATATGTCAACACTTCTGTGAGTGGACATTTGCCAAATAATTATATCTTAAGACCCCAAACCTGATCTGTGGAACAAATTTTACCATTCTAAAAGCCAGATATTCAGTTAGATAAAAGTTGAAAGGTAAACAGCTGAAGGAATGACACAGAAGAGTTAAGCTTACTGTAGAACAAGAATGTAGATGTCTGAATCACCGAAAAACAATATATCAGCATGCGGATGGATCCAATATGTGATGAAAAGTAAAAGACTCTCCTCATTAATCATAATTGCAATGAAATAATACCAATTTGAATGAGAAAATGACAGTGAGGCCAGGTTTAATCTGTGACCATTCAACCTGAGTATAGACATCATCCCCATCCAAAAGAAAGCAGAAAGTTCTACCATCCTCTAAAACCGTGATGTCTCTTGCAAAAGATTCCAACTCAAAAATACAATAAAAAGAACATATTAAAATAATTAATTTTTGAGAAAAACTTACCTGTCATAGCTCCTGTCATAATCAGGGTCCTTGCGGTCAATTTCATGGTCCCTAAAGATGGCCACCCTATTGTGTGGTTTATACCTACCAACTGGCTCCTTCTCTGTCCTATTTCTAGCTGATCTACTGCTGCTCGTGGATGTATCAATCAGACCCCTGTCAGAATTCATATAAGGAACTCCTGAAATAGATTTCTCTTCCATCTTAGACACTACCAATGGACCATCCTGCAACTTTGGTTCACTTTCTGGTTTCCTACTATCACCACCACTATAATTATTAGAGTTAAATATCCGTGCACGAGCCCGATTATATTCTTCTTTTCTTTCCTCCACACTTTTGGAACTATTTGCTTTTGAAGAACCTGAATTTGAATAGCCGGCAACATGTGATTTCTTTTGTGGTCTCTGTTTAATTGCAACCTTAACTGCACCACTGTCATCAGATGGTAAATTTACAGGGATATCTGCCAGGCGAATCACAGGAAGCCTACACTCAGAAGTTTTCTGAACAATGATTCTGGAACCAGAACCATCAGGTAAAGTATTGTCTAACAAAACCATTGACTGCAGTGAGTAATGCTGTGCCACGCGGTGTGCAGCCAAGCGTAAATATGACGTAGGCAACTGCTTAAACTCTAATTGCTGCTGAGTTGGATCACGAATGAACTTTTCAACATCTTGCTCCATCCGTAAAACTGAACAAAAGAGATCAAACTCTTTGTTGTTAATACTTATAGAGGAAAAGCAATACTAACCAACACAAATATTTGGAGATTACAAGTGCACTCTTGCTCATACATTGAAAACATACATAAACATTACATTCAAGCTCAGATTACATGCTATTAACTGCACAAATGGAAATGCTACAACTATGCACAATAATCATACCACATTATAAGAATGATTCCGATACAGTGCTGCTGCATGATGGTATGCCACAAAACTAATTTGACAAACACACAATTCTAGCAAATTGTGTCATTATAGATATGCTATATCTAAACAAAGTGAAGACTAGATTAGATCATAAAGAGAAATTCCATCAACTTAACTCATTGCGGCTCATGGGCATTTTGTGGTAACTACTCTAGAAACTGAAATACCAGACATGTAAGATCTGAAAACAATATAAACCCTTCCAACAACTGTATAAAATAAGATGTGAAAATTTCACATAGAACTTTCTAAGTTCACCATCTCATATTTTCATCTAAGGTCCACAGTTCCTAAAATACTTAATGTTAATCTCCATGCCAACTATAATCTCTAAATTTTCCTAGCCTTCTCTAAATTCAGTCATTACACAGTTCTCCAAATAAGCTTTCACTCTCTACATGATTCTGTGATATGGGTCAGTGATGTAACAAGAATCTTCCTCCTCTATCAGTTACTGGTTCTTCCCAAGATTTATTTTTTGCAGTCAACATAAATCAATCTTTCCTAGTCAATTCCCCATAATTTGTTCTACCTATCTTTTTTCCTTCTTCTTTCCTTTCTAATCTTGTTTTGCTATCTACATTCATAACAGCAACATCAGAGGAATTAAGAAATCCTCAAAATCTGTTATTTTTCTAACCCAGCAAAGATTTTGGGAGTTGTGACCAATGCAAGTCACTTTCTAAACTTTGCAGCAGGAAATATTTCCTCATCATAACTCAACCATCATCATATGTCATTATGGAACTATTTCTTCAAACTGCAGATTATCACAGTAAGATTTCTAAAAAATATCTTGCCCTAGTTTTAGCAAATTGCTGTGAATCCTAACTTGGCCCTGGCTTCCACTTGACAGTTTAACTTCCACCTACAATTACTTTACATTAAAACATATGCTTTTATTCAAGCAGTGTTTCTATATATACCATTTACATCCTGGCCAACAGCATTCATATTCCATTGCGTTGCCCACTTATAATTAAGCTCATTCCACTTCATGTTATCAACCCATGTGTGTAACCACTCTTTCTCTTTAATAACAAAAGCCAACAATACATTAAGTGGAAAACAACATCCACAACAACAAAGACAAGATGACACAATGTACATTACTACAGTACCGCATATTCAGCTCCATAGTTTCTAACACTCATGCATCATTTTCGAACAAAAATATACTATCTTCAAAAGCACAAAAATCAATTGTGACGTTAAATAAGTAAATACGCAAGATAAGTACATGGATAAAGCTACAATGAACATACAATAATTCATATACCTAGAAGAACAACCAAAAAGCATTAAAATTTCAACAATAATCAAATTGTAATCACATAATTCCTAAAATTAAGCTTCTTAATAACAACATTACAGAGAGCCACTAATATAACTTACTGGAAAGTCGTTCACGTGGGTTTTGGAGAGCTTCCAAGAGGAACTGATCGACCTGACTGACAACATCCTCGGAAGCTTTCTCTAATGCCGACGAAGAACCGGAGCCCGAAGTGGCATCAGTGAGGTCCTGGCGTGGGGTAGAATCAAGGTTGGATGAAGAAGATAGGCCCAATCGGCTCATGGTGGCGTCCAAATCGGCGACCTCCCACGACTCCGGGGCTCCGAGATCCCCAGCCACAGAGCCCTCCATCAATCGACTCTATACAGCGAAAAATCGCGAGAAACAGAAATTTGGGTTCTTGATTTGAGGAAAAGGGAACGAAGAGGAAAAGGAGGAATAGGAGGAGAGGAAATTGATCATCAAAAAGCGTGAGAGGAGAGAGAAGCGAAAACGGCGTGTGCGTTTAGGAGATGGAATTCATATGGATTTGGATTATTAACAATTGGATAAGGAAAGTGACGATCTGAAGAAGAAGAAGAAGAAGTGGAATTAAAGGGAGACAGGGTTTGACGATGGTGCTGTGATACGCAAGACGGGCCCCGGAGGGGCGTGCGATAACGCGACACGTGTCATTGAAATGACGGGGTTTTGTACCTCTGAGGGATTCTATCTGGTGTAAACGGGTGTACGGCCGTAGAATGTGAAACGACGTGGGATTAAACGTTTGTTAGAATTGAAAGGGATCAAGAGTTCATAACATTTTAAGCTTATGGAAGAGAGTCTTACCCTTTAACGTGGCAACTTCTCCACTAAGCATCACACTTTTTTCGTGCCACCGCCCGAATTGATTTTCGTCCGAACTTAACCCGCCAACGAATTACAATCGAAACAGAAGAGAGTCTCTTTCGATTGAGGGGGCGATGAGGGGATTGGGGAGATTGCTGAAGAGAGGTCTTTCACAGCGGCAGAGGCAGATGCCGAGTTTCTGCAGAGAAAACGGGGGCGTTATTTTTGCTTCGTCCAGAGCGGTGTCGTATTTGTCAAACCCGATTACTTCTCAAAATTTCACCTTACTAAGATCTGTTCCTGTTTCTTCTTCTATACAATCTGGAAAATGGAATCGTTTTCAAGGTTAGTAAGTTCTTTGGTTGATTTTATTTTCTGTTAATTGTTCGTCTATAGCAATTCCACGTTGCAAAACGCGGCCTTATTTCTGGATAGTTGTTGCTGTGCTACTTGTGGTATAAATTCTTGCTTTTATATTTCAAATTTATATTGTTTAGATTGGATTGTAGTTATTTTCTTATACAATTAATTTTTCAAAAAGCTCCTATGATCCTGTCAAGCGTTTCTCCAAAAACTAGAAGAAGTGTTTGCAGTGTAAAGGCAAGTGGTTTTGACTATTTTGGATGTTATAAAAAGCACTTCAAAACTCATTAACTTCTGTTAATCAAAATAAAATGTTTTATTTTAATGTTTTGTTAGAATTATTTTGGACACTTAACACATGATGTTGTTGAGATATGGGAATCAGGGTTTGAAAATGGTTATTAATTTGATGGTACTATGTAACAGGGCAGAAGAGGACAATGTTTATACAAACACAAGCTACACCAAATCCTTCATCTCTTATGTTTTATCCTGGGAAGCCTGTTATGGAAGTTGGTAGTGCAGATTTCCCAAATGCTCGCTCAGCATTGAACTCTCCATTGGCAAAAGCCCTTTATGGGATTGATGGTAAGCTTGCTTATTTATGTTTATGTTGTCTTACTTGTGATTATGAGAAAGTTTGAATGTACATGTCTGCCTTTGATGATCACATTTTTCTACTGTTTAATGGAAATCCACAGCTCCAAGCCTTTAGCTTGATTTCTTGTTCCCATTGTTGTTTAATATTTATGCCCTACGTATCCTATTTATTGAGAAAAATTCTCATCTAACATTTGACCATTGCTAGTAATTAGTGATGAATGGATAAAGAACTACTTGAAACAAAAAAACTTTGTAAATATTTGTGAATGTGGTAATTATTTACTTTTTACAAAAGACGTGATAAAGATTTGTAAATGAGTTGGTAATTATTTACTTGAATGGTTAATTAATGAGCCGGTTAATTTTTTTTCTTTTTAATGCAGGGATTATTCGAGTTTTCTTTGGTTCAGATTTTGTCACTGTGACTAAATCAGAGGATGCTTCTTGGGAATTCCTCAAGCCTGAAATTTTTGCAGTGATCATGGACTTTTATTCTTCTGGGCAGCCACTGTTTCTAGACTCAGAAGCTGCAGCTGCCAAAGACACTGCTATTCATGAAGTATGTTTTCAACATTAATTGATTGGATTTTTTGAATTTCTATTGGCAGCATTTTAACAAAATGATTAGGTTTTTGTTATGCTTTTCTCTTTCACCAGTATCATAGAACAGTGATGAACTGTATGAAAATGCAACTGACTGGATCTAAAATTGAAGATAAAGTGCTCTCTGGCATTGACCAAAAGTTATTAGATTTTCACCAACAGTTTCCTTGTCTAATCAAGAATTCATAAATGTGCCGATGAGTTGATTTTTTGCCTTTGTGAAGCAACATACTGATCCAGTGTTCATTGTCATCTAAGATTCATTTTTGCAAGGCACTTTTTTTTTTTTTTTTTTCGTTTCCTCTTAGAAGAGAAAGCATGGTGTGTAGTTTTATTAATTTAAGAGAAAAAGACATCTGAAGAAGAGGTCCAAGTGGGCTTGGAAAAAAAAAGGAAAGTGAAAAATATGGCTTCAGACTTGTACGGATTATGCCTCACTCAGCCCAACACCATCTCTCTTTTGATAGGTGATATTTCAACTGAGGCCTCCCTCAAATACAGCCTGAATTATTCACTACCTAGCAAAGGGTCGGGTGGTAAACTCTGACAAATTTTATCCTATATAAGATTTATGATTTTGGGATCTTTTGCATCATGTTGAAAATGCGTATTGCCTGAAATAGGAGTGGATATCAACAAGAATTGTTTTGACAATTTCACAAAACCTCTTTGAAAGTTTAATGTTTGTGCAGTTTCTATTACTAATATGCCAAACTATTGGGGTTGTTAGCAATCAGATGAAATTCAGTGCATGCTACTGATCTGCTATGAACTATAATAGAGATCTTTCTGGTCTGGTTTATTGTGACATCTCCTGGATGAATTTAGTTAATAAGTGCAGATAGCCTGAGAGAACCGAAGAACTAGAGACCCGTGGTTCATATTGGCAATTTTAAAATACTAATCATTTGAATGCTCTCAATTTACTTGATTGTGCATCTCTCTTATGTATGACCATCATTAATGTTTGGTGGAGCAGGATGACTCAGAAACTGTTGCAATGATCAAAGAACTTCTGGAGACTCGTATTCGACCAGCAGTGCAAGATGATGGTGGGGACATTGAATACAGGGGATTTGATATGTAGGTTTTCCTTCATATGATCAAAATCATTTGTTCAGCATTTCAGACTTAACTTTATGTGCTTTGTTTCGCACTTGTGATTTTGCACAAATTGAAACTTATGTTTTCTGCTTCCCTAGGGAAACAGGAATAGTCAAATTGAGAATGCAAGGAGCGTGTAGTGGATGCCCGAGCTCATCTGTCACGTTGAAATCCGGCATTGAAAATATGTTGATGCACTATGTTCCAGAGGTAACATGTAACAACTGTTTATTTAGGTCACTTGGTCTGGTGCATTTATAATCATGGTCTTAGAATTTATGTGGTTGATTTTGGAAATGTTTTTGGCCATGAGACTAATCTCAGGCACTCTAACAACCTAAAAGGGCTGGATTCCAAAGGCTGAGTACATTTTCCGTTTTTTTCTTTTTTTGTGGGGGGGTGTGGGTGTGTGTGTGTAGATATTTGCTCAGTTGAGATTCTTCATAGAGTTTTGTGGCTTTTTAGTTCAAGAATTCTTGTCCTTGTTTTAGTGGACTTTTAGTTCCCTCCCATCCTGTATATTTATCTTGTAGTTAAATTTATGTTTCATCTTCTGGTGATTTGTTGGGTGAACTGCTAATGAAAATTGACTCTTTGCTTATACAGGTCAAAGGTGTAGAACAAGAATTAGATGCTGAAGATGAAGATGCAACATTAGCTGGCCAGATGGAGTAATTAACTTTCCATTTCTTTTTCCTTCTATAGCATAAATAAATGAATGGCTGGATGAACAAGAGCTTCTGGTATGCCTTTCCATACAGGAGCAAACACCACCTGTGTGCTAATGAATTTTAGTAACAAGATTGTATTTTATGTTGTTCCTGTAAAGCTAATTGCAATGGATCACATGGCATAGAGATGTAGTGGTAGCATCACGCGTGGAAAAGCTGGCTGGCTTATCTGTATTGTTTTTTTTCTCTTTGTATGGCATGTAGCTTCAAAATACTAGATATGGAACTTCTTGTTATTGCATTATCTCCAGATCATTGAGTTGAATAAAGTTTTATTCGATGTAGTGATAGTTATGACTACTGGATCAATTGGATTCTTTTTCTAAACCATTGTTTCAGTGTTAGCATGATTGTATAGATCCCCCCTTAGCCATCAATCAGCTATAGCGATTGGTTGTATTCTTCCTTGTTGTCAGAAGATATTTTTGGTTATGACAAAGTGGTTTTATTGTGGAATTAGATCATTGATTCATCTCATAAAGTTTTGTGTGTGCTGTCCACTTTGTTTTGTTTGTATCTCCGAAAAGCACACGTAGAATGAACTCTGTTGGCACAACGTGATTTGTCTGAGTTTACCGGACAGGTTGCCAAATGAAAAAGCCAAGTTAGCTCGCTTGTAACAGTACCCTAGCTAGGCATTTTCTGCGCGGCTATTGTTAAATCTAGATTGGCAAATTATCAACCGGTTGTAATATGTACTTAGGTAGCTGGGATATAGATTTGGCTTTCCAAGTTTGATTAGGAAGCAGTCAAAAGGAAAGTTCAGGCCCCAGCAATTTGATGCTCAGTTAACAGATCATTCCGGGTTTTTTAAGCACCTGTAAATGTTGATCATTGATGAATTATGTATTTGTATTTTGACTGTGGAATTGTTGTACTTCTTCTCAAGGTAGATTTAAGAGGGTGGTGTCTTTTCTTGTCTTTGTATTTCGGATTCCGCACTTTTGTGGTTGTAGTGATGATGGACCATCTAATTGCCCAACACATTGCACCTTGTTAGGCATGCATTGATCTTAGCCCTATTTTCCAAAAAAATGAAAGTCAATTTTTGGACTGCTATTGCTTTGCTTCCTTGGTCCTTGATTCTTTTTACCAATTTAGCCCATGCCTTTTAAGCCTACTGCCTGCATGCACGATCGACACCAACAAACAAAAAATAAAAACCGAAAGCCGTCCATTGTGCCAATACATGATGGATGATGATAGCATATACTAATATCGGCTTGACTATCATTTTTAACTGCCCACCCTCTTGTTTATTTATTATTGCTTTTAATTTTTAAAGTTAGATTCTTAATTCTTCCTTTTTGCAAAGCCAATGCAATGCAATGTCATGCCATCAATCTCTTTCTTTCTTTAAAAGTTTTGGGTCGTACTTCAATTCAAGGATACATTCAAAAGTATACTGTCTATTCATACATCAATGAATTGTTGTGAGTTTGCATTGTGTGTGTATAAAATAATGCATCCCAGACTACATGACAAGTGAAGCATTGAGGTGGTGGGCTGTGTGTTGGGCCAGCTTTGGCTGAGTCATCTCACATCAGAAAGTGCAGCTGCCACTAGCAGTTCTAAAATGAGCACTTGAACACAAGCAGAACAGTCGTAGACACACGTCAAACGAATGCCGGCACTCGCACTTCCATTCCCATGCACAAAGCGCCACAACTCCTCCCGCTTTTGCTCCCGTGTATGTATACCATCAACAAACAGAGCTGAACAATGGATGAATCACATTCACCCATTAGTCAAAAAAAAAAAAAAAAGCTGACAAAGTTAGCAACAAAACGATCTATTCATCGGTATTTCTTATATTTATGATCAAAACGACAAAGGTGGTGTGAGTTGGGGATCAGGGTCTAGAATGTGGGTGGGGTGGCGGGGGGCGCGTGGGGTGTGCGGGGGTGGTGGTGTGTGGGGGATAATTTCTGGGTTTTGGGAGCTGAGGCCGCTGCTGCATTTGCTGCTGCCGCTTTGTGTTCATTGGATTGCCGAGGAGATGACGGTTTCGATTCTTGTTGATGTTGTTACCAATTCTTTGTGTCCTGGCCAGTCTACTTGTTCTGAGGCTATTTACATTAGTGGTCTTCAACAAACGGTGAGAAATTGTTCTTGTTTATGTTATGTGTGCTGGGTTTATGGGGAAAAAAAGATGAAGATTGGTTCTGGAATTGATGGAGCCGTCTACACTTCGTTTTCCTGAAGTGGGTTTGAGGTTTCTTGTTTCTCGGAAACCAAACAGAACAAATCGTGATAGTTCTATAAATGTTTTGCTCTGATTATTCGGTGTGAAGAAATCCTTTTTGCCCTTTTTTTTGGTTTTTTTTTTTTTATGTCGCTTGAGAAAGTTGTAGACTATCATTTCCGCTAATTAGGGAAGTATGCTTTTTCATTCATAACATTTTTTTCTCTCTTTTGGCATCCCGGTTTTCAATTTACTATTCACTGGCTTGTAATGCAGATAAAATTGCAGTTGTGCACACTGTTATCAAATTTCTCTTCCTTTAATTAGAAAATCCTCTTTTACTGCTGGTAGAAATTTGGTTTCTCATTTCCCTAGTTTCATAGTTCTGAATAGCCTGTTTACTTCTCAGGAGTATGACAACCTTCAAAACTTGATACATATCTTTGAATTTTTCCCGAGTCATTTAGAATAATCATCAAACTAAATTTAAAAAAGAAAAAAAACTACTTAATTGGAGGTGACTTGTATAAAACAATACAAAGTGAGATATTGCAATTTGTCTGAGAAGACTACTTGATCATGCCAAGTTGTATTGAGCTCAAGCTGATGGATGCCCTTAACCATGGGCTAAATTTTATCTGGGCTCAAGCCGGGGCTCGGGACAGTGGAGCTAAAAATATAGTCATCCTGAAATTTTCTACATTTGGAATTCTTGTTCATATATCATATTCTCGCCATTTTCTTATATGGTATGTCTTTTTCAGGGAAAGGCACAGGGATTTATTGCTGGTGCGCAATCAATAGCAAGTTTGTTATCACCACTTGCAATGAGTCCATTGACTCGTAAGTTTCAATTCTCAGATCGTTTTGCTTGAGGACCAAACACACTTCAATTCATATTGCTTATTTGTGAATTTTGTGTATTAGCATGGGTCCTTTCCGGGGATGCCCCTTTCAACTGCAAAGGTTTCAGTATCATTGTCACATCTATTTGCATGGTAATCTACGACCTTTCTCTCAGTCTCTCTCGTTGGTTCTCATCGCTAACTATGCAAAATTTGATTTTCTCAGGTAATCTCTTTGTGCTATGCTTGCATGCTCAAAACTGATGAAGCAAACTCGAGCAAAGACAAAAGGGAAGATATTGGAGCACCACTTTAAGTGGCAGCTAAAATTTATTACCCCAGTAGTCAGTAAAATAGTCTTATAATGACCCAGAAAATTGTAAATGTCCAGGCATTTCATCAGTCTTAAGGTTGTAAGAACTGATTTTTCTGTAAAGTTTTCCCTAAGAAATTTATTTTTACTACCATTAATAAACGGAGCAAACTCCCAACTTGATCTTAAGAATGCTCAAATTAAAAAAGGATTGAAGAGAGTTGAGGTGGTGTATATATATACTGTAGGACAAGAAGGAGCTTCTGCTTCTGCCACGTTATGTGCTTCTCGGATGGTACATGCATGGAAATATGGCACCAGAAGTTGTAGCATTTGCCTTGTTTGAAATGTCATGTTGTCTCCACAACTCATGCATAAAATAACAAGAAGTGAAATTAAAATTTGAAGATCCTCTCGAATATGTCATTGTCTTTTCGATAATACGAATATAAATTCAGAATAATAGTATACAGACAAAAGAAAGATAAAAAATATTTTTCTAGTAAGACATGAAGAATTTTAATTATTCAACTTACATTCTTTGGTAGATCGTTCCATTCAGAGTCCTTCGTTCTCCATTCGTGTAAGAGATATTTCCTTGTTAAAAAGGAGGAATGTTGTACATATTCTGCTAAATGTAAGATAATTGAAAATAACCAACCCCATCCAAAAATTAAAAAAATTCCAAAGCATGCAAGAATTGCAGAAGTGCCCAAAAAACTATCAAAACAAGCAGATTGGATTATGAACAATGGTGACAGGTTGAGACTTTTGCTCTGTTGGGACTGAAACCGTGGAAACTCTCTCTTGCTCAGCCGTCTCCATTTCTCCAACTCTATTAGTAAAACCCCACAAAACCCAACTCCAAATTTCATTTACGAGCTCAGAGTTTTCCATTTCACAGCATAGCAAGAGCAGCTTAACTCAATCTGTCTCCTATTTGTCTTCGTCTTCTTGCATTTCAATTCCAACTGCAAGAACAAGTGCGGCAACAACAACTCTATGTTCTACGAAGATTAAAAATTGCCATTGGATGGTGCTCATGGAGAAACCTCCGCAGGAACTTAGTACTAAGCCGGAAATTATTGATTACTATGTCAAGACTCTAGAGAGAGTTTTGGGCAGGTGGGTTTTTGAGACTAGTTACTGAGTGTGTCTTTGTTTTTGAGTCTGAAGTTTGCTTTATTTGTGCAATGAACAGGATGCTCAAACGTGTATATATGATGCTTCATGTGATACCAATTTCGGGTTCTGTTGTCATCTCGATGAAGAAACTTCTCGTGAGCTTGCTCGTATGTATTTTCTTCTCTCTATTATCTTTGTTGTTTGGTTATGTGGTTTATAAGTATTGTTATTTGCTTTCTATTGTTTGTACGTGGAAAGGCAATGTTTTTTAAATTCGTCTTTGGTGGTTTTGAAATAGGTGCTTTTGTTTTTCCATTTGAAGTGTCAATTGAGATGTTTTATCCGTTAACTGTGAATGAGTTGTCTATGTTTCCATCCAACAAATTTTGGATTCTTTCAGTTTTGCAATTTGAACTTTGAAGGGCAACTGAGATTTCAAAATTAGCTTTAAATGCCTTGTTTTGATTATACGCGTTTATATCTGTTGTAGGTTTGCCTGGTGTCTTGTCTGTACGACCTGACCGAGATTATAAGTCTGTGAAAAAGGATTATAGTTGTTCAAATATTCAATTCGGTAATCTGCAGAGCTCACAAATCGGAAGTACACAACTGTTTCCTGTGGGGACTGCCAAACACTGGCTTGTTCGAATGGACAAGCCAGGGGTTGGTGTTGTTACAAAAGGACAGATGGTTGATTATTATGCTCAAATACTAACCAAGGTTTTGGGAAAGCAAGTATATATGGTTAAGCATTAATACCGTCTTGTTTCATTGTCATTGCTTTACTTCTCTCCATGCTGAAGCCAAGATATTCATGTTACGCAGTGAGAAGGATGCACAAATGTGTATATATTATGTTTCCTGGCAATCCAACTTTGGGTTCTGCTGTGAACTTGTTGAGGAATGTGCTCAGGAACTCACTGGTAAGTGTGTGCTCTTTGCTCTTCAACCCACATTTTCTATAAACGTGTTGGTTGCAGCTTGAGTACAACTGCTCCCTTATATTGCAGGTGTGCCTGGTGTTCTGTCTGTCCAGCCAGATGATAATTTTGGTTCAGAAAATAAGGACTACTGAGGTGTTCCCCTTTGCATAGCTTGGATAATCTTTTTCTTATATAATATCTGTGGTTGCAATCGTAGATGCATACTTTACTTGCTTCCTACTAGCTGAACACTTCATCTTAGCTTAAAATTGATTGAAGATATGATTTGCTTATTGGATGTCAAGAATAGTTTCAAAAATTTAACCAATTTGTTCCAAGTGAACGTGCATTTTCTGATCATGGTGCTTTATTGATGTTCCACTGTAAAAGTGCATGATCATATGACTACAAAATCTATCTTTTTATATGCATTTAAGTGTCATTACATGTGATAGATTTAATTCCTGGAAACAACGATCCTCCATTGATCAGTTAGTTTAGAAATAATGCAATTTCTCTCTCTGCAGTATTCAGCACAAGTAGTTTCTTACACAGAGCATATACAAAAAAGGCTTTCATTTCAAGCTAGTCTTTCAAGGAGGGATTCTGCTTGTTGTGACTACACCTTGATCTGTCATATCACCATATGGAAGAAGATAATCAAGAGTATGCCTGCAGGAGGCTGAATTTTTTGCTTGGTCACCCAATTTATGGGGTGTGGCAAGAATTTTTCATGCTATGGAGAAAAAAATTTTAATTGGGATATCCAATAACAGGTGCAATACTTGAGATTGTCAGAACAACAGCAAAGTGGATAAAACAAATAAGGTTTGGAGTATGTGCTGTGCATCCATCTGCAAAACTACCTCCGATTCAATAAGCTTTCTAAACTCCATCTCCTTACAGCAGCAGTCTGAGGAGGCATGATGAGCGTGTAGCCAATCTATAATGAATGACATCAAATCCTGGAAGTTCAAGGGCATCAAATAGGGCCCAACTTCATGCTCACCCATTAAAGTAATTCTCTTTATGCTAACAAGGAGTATCTTATTGACATAGCTACTGTCAAACTACAATCTAGGGGATTTATTGGTATTGGAATACACTGCAAAAGCACAGGAGACAAAGGAATACAAAGGATTTTGCTGACCATGGCTTGATCAAAATTTGGACATCTCCAGTAATAGTTTATAACATGCTGCCTATTTTCACATCTACCTGTGATCATAATCCTTTTAATGCTAACTCTTGATGGTTGAATTGAACTGTGCTTTTGTCCTGTACCACTATTGCCTTCCTCATTAGAGTGACTGCCTCCTCTCTAGTGTGATCTATCACTAGGGTCTTTTTGTTTAGAATCTTGATAATTGTCGAAATTGCATCTATACCAGAGTCTGCTCTCTGCAATTCCAGGTTTTACCGATACTCTGCTCAACTAGTGATGGAAGCCTGAACTAAAACCCAGAACTATGTCCAACACTTACTGAAAATTATTATGCTGATTTGACGTTGAAGCTGCGTTGATTTTCTTACATTTGTCATTCTTATCAGCAAACAATGAAGGAGCAAATCTGGACAACTCAATAAATTCTGTTCACCAAGTGTCATGAATCTACGAATCAATTTTAGGAATCCAATCATGGGGATATCTGATTTAGCTGCGTAGATTATTATACTTGGCATATCAACACAAGCTTGTGTGGAAGCATTAACTCATTAAAGATCTTGGGTGTAGCCTGTCATTGAAGTGTCACATGGTATGTTTGGTCTTCAAAATTTCTATCTGTACTAATCCACAAGAAATTGAGAGAGAAATGTGTATCTAAAGAAAGAGGAAGAGATGGTTTTGGCTTGACCGGTAACTTTCTGGAAAATGGATGGAGTCCTGCTTTCCATGACGAAAACTAAATTAAGACAACAGTTTAAATTTATTCTTAAGTGCCTATTTGTCAAATTTTACCTAACAAGTGAAATGGGGTTTGGCTGTTACGGAATTCATTGTCTCACTCATGTCATGTTTAGAAACAGTTTGTAGTTGATCAGTCCTAAATCTGGATAAAGCTGTTTGTGCTTGACATCCACTCCAATAAATTCCAAAAATGTGTTCGAGAATCTACGAGGAGCAAAGAGCTTTGTTGAAATGTTGGCAGAAATGAAGAGCTTTTGAATGGGCATTATCAATTATGTGTTCTTGGGAATGATCTACCCACTCTTTACATGAAGATGGTTTGCATGTTTGACTGGGTGCTCTACTACTGAGTGGTTGGTTATTGTTTTATGAATGTTTCTCCGTCTGAGCAGTGGGCACTGTATGCTATAATTCAGTTATTATTATTCTGTCATTATTTATGCTGTATTTCCATGGCAGTTTTTGATTGTCGAGGAACAACATTTTATTTTTCAGGTAATAATGTACTGAATACTATGGTTCCACCAGATCCTTCAGAAGCAAGTCCAAATCAAGACAAGGAAGCTTTTTGTGACTGGTATGGCCCAAATTAGAATTCTAAACATCAAATGTTTATTAGTTTCATGCTTGCTCTGTATTGAGCTGAACCATGAAGCCAGCATTCACAATTGTACTGAAGTGTTTCTTATTAAGAATGATGAAATTTGGTGGTCTAGTAGTACTGAATACTGCCAATATATGTACTGATTAATTTTTTTGAAAATTGATTAGCTATACAATGATTTTCTGTTTCGTTAAAGCATAACTTGTTCTTCTATCATAGTTCATTCATTTGAGATACCATTTTTCTTTGAAGTTATTTTGGGCATTGATCATATCCTTTTCCTCTCTTCTTATTGGCAACAGCATTGCTTGGCACTTTCTGATTCTGTTATCAGGCCTTTCATTTTATTCATCTGAGAAAACTTTGCGTGCAGCTTTTGAAGGCTTTGGTGAGCTTGTCGAAGGTGTTGTTTTAGTTTAATTGTGAATTATTACATTCTTTCCATTGTACAGTGATGGTGATTAAAAAATGCTCTTGCTACATGAAATCACTTCTTTACAATTAAAATTATAATGGACAAGATTTCTAAAAGATCCAAAGGTTATACATTGATTGAGAACACCACAAAAGAGGCTGCTAGTGCAGCACTCAAAGGGATGAATGGCAAGGTAAGTTAGAACACAAGTCTTCGATCAACTTCACCCATATTGTTATGTGGATAAATTTCATCAACACTCTTAGCAATAGAATGACTAGCCCTGATCTTTTCCTCCCCTTTTTTGGTGCTTCTCGCAGATTATCAATGGCTGGATGATAGTTGTTGATGTTGCTAAGGGTACACCAAAATACACCAGGGGCCGCCCCAGATAGAAGAAGGTCTCAACCCCACCTACAATTTGTGCACGATTGGTTTATTAGTTGCACACTCTTGCTGTTGGGTTCATTCATGTAAAATCCTTTACAAGTACCGGATAACGATCAACCCTAGTTTTTGCTGGTTCAGATGTGGGTTGAGCACCGGGCTTGGACATTGCAGATCTGGTCATTGTGTAATGTTTCCATGAAGAGTGGATCACCTAGAGAGGAAAAAATACGAAGTCAAGTAGAGGCAAACTGAGTTAGAGGATCACTTGTATCAATTTGAAGCTGACAAGTGTTGATATTTGTACCTGTTCCAATGACAAAAACGTTTTTAGATGAGAAAAATGATTCAATCAAATCGATTTATCACCAACCGAAAATAATTTTTGGTGGATGTTCGATTGACCATTGTTATGAAAGAAAGGAATCTTCAATACCAGTTCCTAGAATCTTCAAGATCAAAATTTTGTACTGAAACATGTAGAAATATATGCATTACTCGATTTATTAAATGTGTTACACATATTATAATGTATCGTTTATTAAATATAAACAAATAATTTGTATCCGTATGTTGAAGGCCCTGACACTATAAATGCTTCACTTCGGTTATACTTCCATGTCTGCCACTACAAATTACAAAACTTGTCTGCTCGGCAACTCTTCAATGGCGCAATTGCAAACTTTCTTTTTCACAGTTTCTCTCATCTTTTTGTTTATTCCTACAGGTTTGCAAAGCTTATTTCGAGCTTGTTCATTAATCTGTTTACGTTTTCAGACATGGAAATAGTTTCTGTTGTTTGTTGTTAACTGGCTTTGACTATTGCAGAAGCTAATGCACTCCAAGAACAGTTGCACGGGCATCATCATCATCATCACCATCGCCATGGAAGCAGCCCTGTGAAGAAACTTTTTGTTTTCGGAGACTCGTATGCCGATACCGGAAACTACAGGAAAGCGGTACCTGGTCCTTGGAAGGAGCCGTATGGAATCACTTCTCCCGGAAAACCTGCCGGCCGGTTTTCGGATGGTCGTGTCTTGACGGATTATATAGGTGCGTTTTCTCACTTTCTTTCTGCTATAATATAAACACATAAACACACACAACTTACACTCCCATAAAGATTCAGAGTACACTGAGTCCTTACAGGACTTAGAATTTCTTAATATAAATTTTATAACATGAGTATTAATTGATATATTTCAGATATTAATTAAGAAATAAATTAAACCTTAAACCATTGTAATTTTTAATCTGAAATTATTATATTTTCACTAAAAATAATGACATTAATTTTGAGTACAATTTACGTGCAAGTAAAAATGCTGAAATTGATTTTATTAAATTTTATTTTTAATTTTTAATTTCAACTATTGAATTGCACAAATTAACAGCAAAAAAATTATGTCTCAATTTAAGTTAAGGAACTAAGCTAAGAACAAAATAGTTTCTACAATTTTTGGCAATTTAATAATTCGGACATTCTATTGAATTTGGATGCATACAGCTTCATATTTGGGTGTAAAACCTCCCACAAGTTACAGATGGAGAAAATCGGTGAATAGATCAGAGCTTGAATATGGGATGAATTTTGCACACGGTGGCACTGGTGTGTTCAACACATTGGTGGATGAACCAAACATGACTACGCAAATCCAGTTTTTCCGGCAGCTAGTTGAAGAAAAAGTCTTCACCAAACACGACCTTAATTCTTCCATTGGTCTGGTGTCTCTAGCAGGCAACGACTATGCCACTTATCTTATTAAAAATGGCGATCTACAGGTACATTAATTAAGTTGGTGAACTAATGCTGTGTGTGTATATATATATATACATGCTGGATTATGTTAGGTTATCTGTCTCTAATTGCTTGCACGGCTGGGTAAGTTTGAGCATTCATATAATGGAATTATACTGTCAATACACGTAAATGTACAGATGTTGAGATTTTGTTGAATACGAATGTACATGTATAAACAGAGAAGATTTTTCCTCGTTTTGATGTTGCATGATAAAATAGGGTTTACCAGCCTGGACGAAATCTATAATTAAACAACTAGCAACGAACCTGAAGCTTATTCTTGACTTGGGAGTACAAAAAATAGCAGTTACTGCCATGGAGCCTATGGGATGCTTGCCCCAGTTGGCAGCCTTTTCTTCGTATAAAAATTGCAGCGAAACTTGGAACTCAGCCTCCAAGTTTCACAATCAGCTGTTGCTGCAAGAAGTGCAGAAGTTCAACAATGAGAGCAAGAAACCGGTCATTTATACACTGGATCTCTATAGTGCATTCATGTCTGCATTAAGCAGGCAAGAAAACCATTCAGGTAAACCAAATAGAATTGAATCCATCAATTTTCTTTCTTTAATTTGCCATTAACATTGCTCAATAATATTAATATCTTTACTTCTATTATCAATGCAATGCAGGAAGTACGGAGTTGACGACTTCATTGCAGCCGTGTTGTGTGGGTGTGAGCAAAAATTACTTCTGTGGCAACGTGGACAAGAGTGGAGAGAAGAAGTATAGAGTATGCAAAAATCCCAAGTCGTCATTCTTTTGGGACAATATACACCCTGCGCAGAACGGCTGGCATGCCGTCTATTCAGCTTTACGATCTTCCCTCCACAAACTCCATTAGTATTTCCAACAGATTTCGAATTATGTTTCCAGTGGCGTCGGTGGATTTGGTCGTGCAAAAAGCTCCAGCGTCGAACAGCATTAGTACATGGAGAGAAATATATTGAAGACAAAAGAATGTTGTGTAGAGTCTGGAGTGCAGTGTCTGTGGACTCTGTAGATCAAGTTATATGTTTAGTTAATTAATGATACTCCAGGTTTCTTAATCCTGTGCTTTTCCTAGACTTAATTGTCTTTTAAAAATTGGTTTTCCAAATGTTCACTTGATCACGCCCTTAACTATCAGCACCCACGTACTTGATCTCTTTTCTAATTGAATAGAGAAGTGAACCGATCATGAGTACCCAGATTGATTTCTTTCAACAGCTACTTAACTGATAAAAAAAAAAAAAAAAAGAAGTACGCAGAAAAAGATCTTGATTCTTCCATTGCGTTGGTATCACTGGCTGGTTATGACAACGCTACGTATATGTTAAGAAATGACAGCCTCAAGATGAGAAATTAATATACTGGTGCATTCTTCCGACAATAATTCTAGTTAATGCATGCCATAAATAAGCTTAATTATACTTAGCTAATGGTTGAGATGATTTTGTCATGGTTGCCTAACTAATTAAACTGATCCAAAAGGGCACAAGTTCTCTCCATAAATTTTATCACAAGTGGACATCAAATAAGATCGATTCTAATGCATTGAAAGATTTTCTATGACTTCTTAGTCCACAATTCATGGTTATGCTATCTCTTCATAGCTCACAAATTAATTTTATGAATTGAGCAATTAAGTTTTTGATTATTAATCTAACCAATACTGATTTGAACGCGTGCGCGCGCAGAGGATTTGCAAGCCTTCACTAAATGTTGATTAAGCAGCTCGGGGTAAACCTGAAACGAATACAGAACTTGGGAGTGCAAAAATAGCAGTAAAGGGATTGGTGACGATAGGTTGCTTGGCTGCATTCACAGCGCCAAATTCCCACCAGAGTTGCATTGAAATGTTAAACCAAGACGAGCAGCTGAAAAGCCGAACAAAGAGCGATGTTAGAAATTAAGATGAAATCACCAAAAAATAATCAATAAAATTTTAAAAAATTATTAATTAATTAAAAAATTATTAAATAAATTTAAAATCTAAAAAATATAAGAAAAAATAAAAAAGAAGAAGATGAATTTCAAATTTTTTTTTTTATTAATTGATCATTCAAACTTGATTATTTATTTTGGTATTAGTTAATAAGTTATTTTTGATAAACTAATAATAAATGACAACCGTAAAAAATAATCTCTTAACACCTTTATTGAAAAAATTAACAGATTCAATTATTTAAATTAATTATTCAATTAACTTAATTTTTTTCTACTAATTTTTCACTTTAATTCAATTAATTTTTTACAAATAAAATCAATGGAATTGACTTAAAAATGGGATCACATTTACAAGCGTAGTAATCTTCCAAATTTCAGATTTATAATTTTGAACCTCTATAAACCATTCTGGTCTGCATTGAAGAAAAAGCACCAAAAAGGTGAGTACCACAATCCAAATTATTCTCGTTAATGCACTTGTTTATCTCCAATCTGTGTTTGCATGTATTTGTCTTAGTTACTACTCTACACTTTAATAAATTTCGAACAAAAATATTAAATAGACTCAGAAACATCTACTCTCTGTGTATGGATATATATACAAGCAAACAATACGGAATAATATGGCAAGCTGTATAGCTGATGTACCCTAGACATTCGTATATTTGCTCCTTGAAAAATAAGAATGATTAGTTTTTCCATTGCTGAATGAATTTCATTTCTCCTATTGCAGGAAATTTGAAGTTCAAGAATCCATTGAAGCCATGCTGTGTTGGTTTGAGCAGTGAATAATCGCGTGGTGAAGGGTAGACGACAAAGGAGAAAAAAACTACTCAGTTCCCTTCAAGGAAGGAAACCACCGATTGGTTTTTTTATGACGTATAAGATGTCCCCTTCCTTTGAATACTGCCAATTAAAAAGACAAAAACGATGTTAGAATTTCAGAACCATATTCATTAATATTAAGAAGTAAATACACCACTTGTCATGCTTATTGAACATGTTACCAAACTTACACTATTACAAGTTCCTAATATGATCACAATCCTATAAATTATTGAAAAAAAAAAATTCAAACTAAATTTTTAATTCACTTATATGTCAGTACATGCTGTTGCATCTTGACCAAATTATTGCCGCATATTCTATCGCCCCCCAAGAACAAAGGTAGGAAGCCTTCCCACGAAGAAACAAACACATGGATCCACATTTTTATCATGTGATCACCTACGAGGCACAATTCTTCACGTTAGAATGAGCTGCCTTTATATCTATTATATATAACGTTAAGACTTATTCTTAATTTAATAAGAGTTTTGACTAATCGAATTTTGTGCATTAATTTTATATTGTTTGACTAGATTATCAACTACTTAAATCTTAATTAATTGAATGATTACCCATTTGAAAATTGGAATTAATCAGTGTCATCCTCCAGTCTTATACTAATAAAATCTTTATTTAATATATATA
>CP135555.1:6167764-6178340 GCA_032402905.1 Khaya senegalensis | reverse complement strand
TTTTTTTTTTTTGTTGTTCTTGTTAAAGGGAGGGAGATTAAAAATGGATGGCAATAAATTGATGGGGCAGGTCGAGTTTGATGGAAACCTAATACTGGTTGAGGTAAAACTTAACTATAAGAAGTCGTGTTATAACTACACATAATTATAGTTGAATAGGAATCTTATTTAAGTATGATTGTCTAATCTTGAATAATGATTTCAAAATTTCAAGTGATTAGTCACTTAATTTGATTAGCCTACGAGCCTATCTATTATAGATAATGGTAATCTTTGTATCTTAATTACACCTATATATTAAGGGCATTTTGCATTTTGCAAAGATGGGTTGTCAAATAACTTATAGGCCATGAAAATAATGGATGACTTGTGCCTGGTGACCAACTGTAGGTCATGCTAGATTTTCTTGGCCAGCTAGTACAGCTAATCAATAATGAGTTTGTTCAGAGTTGCTTTCAGACATTCATGATTTAAACATAATTCATGAGTCAGATTTATTTCATAAAATAAGAAAAACGAGCACCATCTTTTACCTATTACCAGGTTTTGTTGGCCTTATAAATTAAATGAAATTCAGTCTCCCTTACCATTGTCTTCGTTGGTCCTTGTTTATTTCATTAATGGAGTCTGAAGCTTTGTCATTGCAAACTTCAGTTTGCTTTGTTTTCTTCCCCTTAACCCTGTCTTTTTCTCTCTTCTTGATTGTGCTGTATTTGCGAAGGCAGAAATTTTGGTGCAACTGCGAAATTTGTTCTAGTTACCTTTCATCATCTTGGTCCAATGAGTTTAACAATCTCTGTGATTGGTACACTCATCTTCTTCAAAAATCTTCAAGCCAAACCATTAGAATTCATGTTCTCGACAACACGATTACAGCTAATCCTGACAACGTCGAGTATATTCTAAAAACGAGATTCGACAACTACCCGAAAGGGAATTCTTTTTCTATGATCCTTGGTGATCTTCTTGGAAAAGGAATTTTCAATGTTGATGGAGATTTATGGATGTTTCAAAGGAAAGTTGCTAGTCTTGAGCTTGCTAGCATTTCTATTCGTACTTATGCATTTGACATCGTCACAAATGAGATCAAATGCAGACTTCTTCCCCTTTTATCATCATCACTTGGTAAAACAGAAACTAGCTTTGTCGATTTACAAGAAGTTTTTCGACGTTTTTCGTTTGATAATATTTGCAAATTTTCATTCGGGTTAGACCCCGGTTATCTTGAATCATCACTACCCATTTCTTTATTTGCAAATTCCTTTGACCTAGCATCAAAATTATCAGCAGAGAGAGCAATGGTAGCAGTGCCATTGGTCTGGAAGATCAAGAGATTTTTCAACATTAGCAATGAGAAGAAACTCAAGGAAGCCATTGAAGTTGTTAATGTTCTTGCCATGGAGGTCATAATGCAGAAGAGGAAATTAGGCTTTTCTACGCACCAAGATCTTCTATCAAAATTTATGAATTGCATCAACGACGATAATCATTTGAGAGACATTGTTATAAGCTTTATTTTAGCAGGCCGCGACACAATGGCCTCAGCATTGTCAACATTCTTCTTCCTCCTAGCACATCACCCTCTCGTTGTGTCCAAAATTCGTGAAGAATCAAACCAAGCTGCCATGGGATTTAATCAAGAATTTGCAAGCTACAATCAAATAAGGGAAATGCATTATTTACATGCTGCAGTCCACGAGAGCTTAAGATTATTTCCACCAGTTCAATTCGATTCAAAATTTGCTCAAGCAGATGATATTCTAGCAGATGGAACTTATGTTACCAAGGGAACTAGAGTTACATATCATCCTTATGCAATGGGAAGAATGGAAAAAATATGGGGTCCTGATTACATGGAATTCAAGCCTGAAAGATGGCTAAAAAGTGGGACATTTTGCCCACAATGCCAATACAAATACCCAGTTTTTCAAGCTGGGTCCAGGACTTGTTTAGGCAAGGAATTGGCATTGGTGGAGATGAAGATGGTAGCCCTCTCTGTGCTAAGTAAATTTGAGATTGAAGTTGTTGAACCCAGAGGCGCACCCAGGTTCGATATTGGGCTCACTGCTATGCTGAGGGGTGGGCTAAAAGTTGTGGTTAAGGAGCGGAGTGAATTTGCACCATAAATTTTACCCATTTTCGTTTGGTTGCGTCATGGATGGAATTTTGCACAAAGTGGGTGATGGTGCCGTGAAGGAAAGGGACATGGAAGAATGTGACTAATGGAGTTTAATGTGGGTGAAGTATCAGGATTCAGTAAGACGGTGACATTTCACCTGTGAAAATAAATGTGCTTAAACTATGGCAATATATTAATTATATGGCAGGATTGTGGAGGAGTTAATGAAATAAATCCAAAGGAAATTGGCAATCAAAATTCAATTTCCATGGATGAAATTGTCAGGATCTTTTTTGAACGTGGGGGCAATGCTGGTGAATTTGTTTGATTCATAATTTGGAAGGAATGGAAGACCAGAGAAATGCGAGAGTTCTATAACAAGTGCTTTCTTGTCACTTCACTTGTATTTCTTCATTTTAATTTATCTTGATCTGTGTGCCAATGGAGAGAGAGAGAGAGAGAAAGGTGAACTTGGAATTGAAATTACCATAAACAATTATATCGTATCATATCTAATCTCTTATTGGTGTTTCCAATTTTTGCTCCTCACAGTCAGATAGCCAGAAGTATTGACTAATATTTATTATTGCATTTGAGTAAATTTGGTGGATAAAAATATTTTATTAAATTTATAAATTATCACATAAAAATTAACAGTTACTTAATTAATACGCGATAATAATTAGTTAGTGTCATATAAATTAAAATTGTAATAATATTTTATACTTAAATTAAAAAAATAATAAATAAAATTATACATATAATTATTTATATAATTTTATTCACATAAATTAACATGATAAATATTATTAAAAAAATAAAAATAAAAATAAAAAAATTAATAATCTTACAATATTTTCATTCTCATTTGTTACATTAATTTTTTTTATTTTTATTATTTTAACTATTCCATATTATTTTATATAAATAAGTGTTTATATATATATATATATATTTATATAACGAGAGAGACAGACAATTGTACAGGAAAAATTACTAAAAGAAATAAATGTAATTTAGTCAATTAAATCCCAAGTATAAATTAACTTTTAGCTAAAAGAAAATTTTTTCCTGAAACCTTTAATCTTTGGGAATTTTGAAGGAGAATCATTACCAAAATAAGCCTCCATCCATCCAGTTCCAAATTCAGATAAATTTAGATATTGGAGTAGGACCATCCCTGGCCCCGAGAAGCATGTTGCAGCCACAGCTTCATACGGTTGGCTTTTGCTGGTGATCAATTGGCAGACACATTGTGGAATAGAGTGATTTAAGACAGCAACCTGAGGCCCCAAAATATGCAAGTTGTTCGTGTAATTGGACAGGTCCACATTCTTTATGAAATGCAAGGATGACTCAGGGAGCACAAATTCTCCTCTTATTTTTGAATTATAATCTCATTGATATTGTAAGAATATCAACCAAATATGACAATTAGCATGAGTTAAAAAAAATACATAAAACATAAATGTGAAGCCGGTATCATAAAACATAAGACTGATAACATGTTATTATACTCAACTTACTCTTGTTCTGATTTGTCTTTCTGTATTTATTTTTCTGAAAGCACAAGATATTACGAGAGTACAAGTTGAGCAGCCTGCAGAGGTGTAAATTTTTGTTTCTTTGGGTTTGCCAGGGGCCATCGATCGATATTTATTTATTGAATACAAACATCTTTGATGAGAACCCGGCCACCACTACCAGCAGCAACAGCATATGCGGGCAGCTGCCAAGTCATTTGCAATATTGTTATGTCTTTTTCATTCTAAGTTTTCAAAATCGGACATGGCTTCTAGGACCACTAGCTTTACAGCTTGTTTCTGTCTTTGTTTTTTCGGAGAAGTAGAGGAGAATTAGTTGAGTCATACGTCACTTTACCTTAATTATCAGTCCACTTAATTTATTTGTTTCCTTGGTGTACAAATTGGCTATTTAGGATGCTTCCTCAAATATTTTATTTTATTTTTTATTTTTAAGAGTTTAAATGCCTCTCCATCGAAGGCAAAGAAAATTTTGTTTATACTGCAGGCTAGCTAGTTGGAAAGATTTCTCCCACGACATTCATCAGCTGCCTGCCTGTTATGATTAAGGTTTATATGAATCTATGCAGCTAGCTGTGTTCAGAATCAAAGTGCAGATAGATCCCACCCCCAGTTGTAGAGGAATAATATATCATCTATTTGCACATATGCATCTTCTCCTTTAGCCCATACTGTTTCAAAAGTTCATGACAGAAAATTAAAGTGCCAAGCTTTTTTCTTTTTACTTTTCTTTCTGATAAATTGACAACCACTGCTTCTAATTCTATTCTGTATGAATAACATCGGTATGTATTATTGCTTTGTTTTTTATACCTTACAAAGAAAAGAAAGGAAAAAAAAAAAAAATCCAAATCAAGTCACATCGTCACGGTTTAAACTAAATACAAAATTTCTTTTTCACTCTTTTTAAGTCCAACGTAAGATCATATTCAAACAGAAGTTTAAAATTTTATTTCTTGATTAGAAGTTTGTACAATAAAGATTCAAAATCAACGGAGCACATGGATATTGGAAGTGGAAATGATTTTCTAAGTTGAAACTTGCTTAATTTTTCTGTACCATAATAATTTCTGACTTAATCACTGTTTAATTTAGAGTTGTTTATGCACCAAGATGCTAAGTTGCTCAAATTAATTACAATCAATATTTATACAAGTATACGTCCACCAGAGTGTGAGATCTAACAGAGAAGAGCGCTGGATGCGGGGAGAGGGCACTCGTAGGCCTATGGGAGGAGCAAGCCCATCATCATTTAACAAAGATGACTCGGATGATTGTGATAGTGATCTGCTTCCTCCTTTGATAAAAACCAAAGCATGCAGTAGAAAGCCCAAATTGACAAACTGAGCCACGTTAGAACTACCCTGAATTTTTTAAAATTTATTAAAAATTTTAAACAAATTTTTAAAATTATAATATTTTAATTAATTTTAAAACAAAATTTGAAGATTGACTCACCTATTTTAAGACCACTTTTGCACATATAATCTCCGTTTACGTGGCTATAAAGTATAAATCCTTTAAATTATATTCAAACTAATTTATTTCATATTTTAATTATCGTTTTATTTTAATAATAAATAAAATATTGTACGAGAAGCAAACGAATTTCACTTATTAGAAATTTTTAATGTAGATTATTTTTTATTTTCTTAGCCTTCTCTTTTTAGTAACATATTAATTTCGGACGTAATTACTGTTTAATTTAGAGTTGTTTATACATCAAATGGTAAGCTGTTCAAATTCATTAAAATTCATATTTATATGGTCGTCCTTTGACAGAGCATCACAGCTGGACATTTCTTCAAATGCATTTCTGAGTTGTAATGTCGAAGGAGATACGCATATTTGGTATCCCGCAGTAATGACAATAACGTTCAATGTCAATATAAATTCAGTTCAGTCTCGCCCACATTTCTCAAGAGCCATACAGACATCTGTCTACGTCTTTCTTCAATACGCTTTATATTGACATTGAAGGCTCTAATGTCATATGGTTGCTAGATATCAATATATGTATCTATCTTCTCGCCTTTACCTTGACCCTACAGTACGAGAAAATCTAGCAAAGCTTTACATGGCTCCATTGTTAAAATCTTTGTATGTTCCACCAAGTTCATCGTTCTCAAGACATATTTCAATGACGGAAAACAATATTTATGAAGTAGTTAAGTCCTACCGCCAAGATCGGATTACCGATTTACCAAATATTTGCACCTTTCAAGCTGAAAACAGGTATTTACTCTCTTAATATTTGTCTTTAGTTTTTGTTATGATTTTTGAAAATTTTATGTTCAATATGAAATTATATGCAAGTGAATTTTGTTTCTTGAATATATCGCAGGGAAAATAAAATAAAAAGGGTCGAGGAGGTGGAGATGTGCTGACATGCAAAATCTCTGAAAACGACGGAGAAGCTGTTGCACTATGCAGTCGTTTAACTGCATGAATCCATCTCCATTTTTGCTACTTTGGAGGCCTACACAAGAAGCTGCATGTATGCTGTCCAGCAACCAACGCTACTGCTTCTTCTGAGGACCAAAACAAAACCAAACCGGTAGAAACCTCGTAATCAAGCCGGTTTATTCACAGCCTAAATATCATCTCATTTTATTAAACGAATTGCTGAGAAGCAAACAAATCTCTGGCATTAGGAAAATGCATGTCAATTATGTATGAATGTGATCGAGATGCTATCAATAAAGACTTGTTGCATTGTATCTGTTTGATGGCATCTACCACTGTGTCCTGGTACAGTTCCGCAGCAGACAAATTGCTAATTCTTGTTTGATGTGGCTCAAAACAAATAAATTTTACCACTAAATAATAATTTTTTTTTTCCAATTATCACACTCCCAAGTGACTGCCAATTTTCCTCTTCTGATCGCTCTCTGCTACATCACAAATACGTAAGCAACTTTCTGCTTTCTTTCTTTAATGACTCCTCATGGTCCCTGGAAAAACAATATTCATAATCACATATTCAGCTAAACCAGCAACGATCGGAAGAAAGACAAATCGACCTTAACCCAAAAAACAACCTGCATCAGTTCTTAAAACTAATTCATAAAAGAATTAAGTTTCATCAACATGCAAGGAAATGAAGGTTGGTGATAATGGGTTTTTTGGAACCAAGACTATTATATAACTAAAACATGGATTGTGAGTTTGTGAATTGCATTTTAAGAAAACGTGAGAAGAAAAAAAAATATTAAAAAAGGCAATTAATAAATAAAAATATTTGATAAAGATTTAAAAGAGGAACAAAAGAACTAATATTCAAATCACGACCATTAACTATAAAATATGCTACTTGTTGCAAGATCTTTGAAAAAAAAAGAAGAAGAAGATAATGTTAAATTCTATTCTAACCCACCACAAGTTTTTTCCCACCATGCCTCTGAGTATTTAGCCTTTGTTTCCCCTATGAGTGATGATATTTTAACTTCCATTTTTTTTTTTATAAATAGGTTTGTATACATGAATTGAATATATTAGCAATGTTATAATTAATATATCTAGTATCTATATTTTATATTTTAATATAGGACAAGAACCATCTCTCATTCTTTTGTATCTTTATTTTTTATGGATTCAATAACACATAAGCATAAAAGATAACGAAGAGTTCAGAATTTATTTTAACTATATTTTTTATTTTTTTAATTTAATAAGTAAAAATTGGTTAAGAATATAAAAGAGATTATGGTCTTTTAATATGATAGCAATGTAATAATTGATACCATTTTGTTACACACATTATATAATAGATACTAAATTAGGTACAAAAATAACACATATTAATAATTATATTGCTAAATTAGAGCATAAAATATGGATACCATTTTGAACAGAGTAGCATATTTGAAAATAAACAGTTATAGAAATAAATCAAGTGTATTTAAAGAAACAAATATATGGAGTAAATAATTAGTTGGTGTCCGGAAAATGTTCTATTTAAACCAATTATTATATGCAAGTAAAGAGCAAAAGAAAACAAAAATCAATGCATTTGTGTTGTGGTAATCATAACTTGGCAATAAAAAAAAAATTGCCAAATCTTATAATTTATAATTTGAATCATATAATTATGAATTGGAGATGAAAATATAATATAATATACAAAGACTTGTTGGGTTATATCGGTGTGATGGCATCTATCACTATGTCCCAGTACACTACCATAGTAGACTAATTTAATTGCAATTTCTTGTTTGATATGGCTTAGATTGAACAGTAGTATTAAACTTAATTAAGCACATAGGTTAATAAAACAAAAATAAATTAGAATAAATAAATAAATTCTATCACTAAATAATTTATTTTTTCACTTACCACACTTCCAAACCCATCCTAAACTATATAACAAGCTAGCTAGCTAGCTAGTTGATTCAAGCAATTTTTTCATAATATAATGCTTGTTCTAAAGTAATAGAAAGTTATCTTTACTTTTTAATGAGATTATATATAAATTATACCCATAAAACCTTTCATTGTTTCTTAATTTTTTTTTTTTAAAAAAAATTAGGAAACACATAATGCACAAAACAGTTTTAGAATAAGCATATAAGTGTTAAATCAAATTTAAATAATAATTTACAAACTAAACTTTTGGATAACCACTAACATAATTATTAGTTAATCCTAAATTTTTACAACATAAATACTCTTTACAAAGGCACATGTGATCGTTGTATTATAATTTTTACTGCTGCAATAATGTAAATTGGGATACTTTATTCGATAATCGTGCTCGTGAAAGTTTTAATAATTTTATATTAAATAATTTTAAAATTATTTTATATTAAATACTCTTTACAAAGGTACATGTGATTTTTATTTTTTTTATGAAAAATAATTTTAAAATACAATTAAATTCAAAATTTTAATAAATTACTGAAAAATCACTCTTTATTAATAATTTTTTAAGATATTATATCCAAATTAAAAAACTTTTAAATATTCAAATGATACAAATGTTATATGATATATATATATATATATATTAATTTCAATAATTAAAAAAACCCTTAAAAATATGTTTGCTATTGAGCAGTAGAATCAATTTCACAAGAAAATGTCATTTGAATAAAATTGTTTATTAAAAGTATGTTTAATTGTACTCTGGCCCCTTCACTTAATAAATTCTACATTCTCCTCCACCCACAATTTTCTCATTAATCTGTAACGGCGGCCTCTGTATGTCACATGTAGTGGACCAGTCAGTGGTTGAAACATATTTTCCTTATTTACTATTAATACCTTTTATAGTAACACATTAATTACCAACTTAAATATGACCATGCACCAAAATCCAAATGATACTCAATTTCCTATTTTTGGGATTTTTGCTTAAAATGGTTAATGGTTGTCAAATACACTAAATTCACTTCCATTTTTGCCTTATTTACTTCTAGATTTTTGTATTTTAATTTTGTAATAATAATATAATACATTCATATTGCCATTATTTTCTTAATCTATTATGATACATACTAAATTAGGCAGATATTAGCACATATCAATTATTATATTACCATATTAGAATATAAAATATGGATAGCATTTGAATAGGTTACTATATTTTAAAAAATAGAAGTATATGGAAGTAAATCTTGTGTATTTGAGAATGAAATAATGAAAATCACAACATTCCATACCATATGTAGAGGTATAGCAATTGATCTATACAGTCGGTTGTGGATACATTGCAACATAATACTGATTACTATTAAAATAGTACAAAAATAAGATAACAATAAGATTTAATCTTAATTAAGAAGCCAAATCATGATTAAACAAATGTATTATATTACCAACGCAATTTTAAAGCAGCAGTAAAAGGAAAGGAATAATATATAATTTTGTCTTATTAGAATATATTAGATAAAACTAACTTAACTCAGTAATAGATAATTTAGACTATATATATATATATATATATATAACGAAAAATGATGTCAAATGATAAATAACTTATATCATATGTAAATTAAAAAAAATATAAATTACATATTAAATATTAACAAAAAATTGTGAAAACTTATGAATTTTCTACAATAAAAGAAACTATAAACCTTATATTTTAAACCTTATATATTAAATAATACAAAAAGAGGGGAATAAATATGAGGTCTGACTTCTAAAAAAAAGAATTAGGTGAGAATCTATAAATAAAGTTTAAAACATAGAGAAGAGGATTTGAATTTTCAATTCTTTACGGTTATATTGTAGAAAAGTATACAAAATTACTTGAGAAGAAAAATTACTAAAAAATATAATGTAAATTTTTAGAATTCTCTATACACTTTTCGCGAGTTGACAAATAATCATCAGAGTGTTACGACGGAAACTTTGGCTCCCCTAATCCTTGTTCGCCAAGGTTATTCATGAATTCCCAACACACCTAATCCTTGTTCATCTTGCATGAATCATTGAAATCTCGGTGCATTTGATTTGTCTCGCTTTATGTTCATACGACCTGAGATTATTATAAAAGTCAAAGACACGTGAAATCAACATAGTTTCTCTCATGGAAAAATAGATCATGTGCCAACACTCAAAAAGACGAAAAATTACGTATCAACAAAATTTTTATTTAATTGATTTTTAGTTCTCAAATATCTATAACAAAGAAATGATGCTTAATTAATTTTTTAGTTTTGAAATTTTTACTTAGATGGTCAATAGTTGTTAAATGTCTATAATTATTAAGTTTTAGTAGTTTTCATTTTTTTTTTGAAATTTCAATTAGTATGAAATCTTGATAATAGTATTTTTACATGGAGTTCTATTGCTTCTTATAGACCATTGCCTCTGTATCATATCCTGAAAATGCATCCTAAGTTGTAAAATCACAGAAGATGCAATCTGAATATGAAGCAATAAATGGCATTTATCTTCTATGTCACTG